>CAMZMU010000104.1:12355311-12574919 GCA_947311845.1 Poa pratensis | reverse complement strand
ATATCATTTTTTGAAAATGTTCATACTTCAAAATTGTTTATTTTTGAAATGGTTCAAATTTAAAAATGATCATATTTCAAATTATTTAGATATTGAAAAATTGTTCATTTTTTAATTGTTCTTATTTAAAAAAATAATTTTTTGAAAATGTTTCGGATTATGAAAATCTTCAGATTTCGAATGATTGTTTTTTAAATGGTTCAGATTTAGAAAATAATTTAAATTTGAAAAATAATCATATTTTGAAAATGTTTAGCCTTAAAAAATATTCAAATTTAAAAGGTTTGGATTTAAATCTATTTATATGGGCGATATAATGTTAAAACCTATTTGTTAGAAATTTCAGAAAAGAAAAGAGAAAAAGAAACATACGTATAGATCTTTTTGTTAGAACATAATGCATGATTGGCGACGTGAGCGCTCCAGCGCTGGGCTTAGCCCATTTAGGGTATATGGGGTGTGGCGGTGGATAGGAATCTCTTAAAGCGATAATAGGCCATCCCGAGCGCAGATCCAAAGATGCAACTAGCCTCCCCTCAACAACAACAAAAAAGAAAGATAAAGAGTATATATTAATATCACGAAGATACCAATTACATCCAGACTCTGCAACAACGCATTGTCCTAGCGACAACACGGATGCACACAGCCTAGAATAAGAAGAAGAATTACAAAAAAAAAAAAGTCTCGCTACAGTGATCTATTCCTTGTAGCAGCAGACCTAACACCACCAAAAGCAGCACCAGAAATACAGCTTCTCCAAAAGCGGTGCCTCCAAGAAGGGAACAGTGCTATAGCGCCGTCGCCGCCCTGATCATAGATCATAGGTTTTCACACCTAAAGAAAATCCACACTCGCAAAAGCAATGTCTTCAACAAGGTCATTGCTAGGCAAATCAATTAAGGCCAGACCTTGAGTTTTCACCCTGAAAGTTTGGACTCTGAACTTCTCCTGTGTGCTGTTGCCCCCACTTGTCGTTGCCGCTGGTCCAAGTTACAGATCACCAACAAATTCCTCATCGCCACCAGGAATCGAACCACCCATTACTAGTCTTCAAATCTAGGCCTCCATGTCCTTCTCCGCACTCTGACTTCCCAATAGCAACAGACTGCAGAGCTTCGCGACGCTTCCTCTGAAACCAAAACGGTAAAAAAAAACATGGCTGCGCGCGGCCGAATCCCACCCGATCCGACAATCTCCAGGCTTGATTGCCCAATGGAGTTCGCCGACGGAGCCTTCCGGAACTCGACAATCCGGCTAGATCAAAGAAACAGGTGCCAGGCAGATCTTCTTCTTGGCGCTGCGGAACCCTAGGACCGCCGCCATTATTTTAGCAAAACCAGCCAACCCCCACGCCGCCAGTCAGAGCAACCAAGGGGAGGATGACTGCATCTTCACCACCCGCAGCACTCGAAACGAAGCAGTCCCGGCCGGCCCAGATCTGGCCCCGAGGCACAAATCGGACTCAGCCACCTGCCGTCGCCGGAGACCTCGCTGCAGAGGGCGTCCGCGTGTCCACCGCCTCAACTTCGCTCCGCTGGGGACGGCCACCCGGCGAACCGGCCGCGCCGCCCAATCCTCTCCGCGCCGCTCGAGAGACCGGGCCTAGGTCGGAACCTAGACCCACGGCTTTGCCTCCACCGCCCGCACCAGGTCGGGGGCAGATGCAACCGCGCCTGGCCGAGGTCGCGCCCCCGACCACCGCTCTCGACCATCTCCACGACGCCGCCCCAGCCGCCTCTTCGGAGGAAGTCGTCGCGACCTCCCCCTGGCACCTTAGGCACCAGGGGCGCCGCCACGCGGCCGACGCCTGATACGTCTCAAACGTATCTATAATTTTTGATGTTCCATGCTTGTTTTATACCAATTGCTACATGTTTTGCATCTACTTTATATCACTTTTATACATTTTTTGGGACTAACCTATTAACAAGATGCCGAAGTGCCAGTTCCTGTTTTCTGCTGTTTTTGTATTCCAGAAAAGCTAGTCTGGAAATATTCTCGGAATTGGACGAAACTACACGGGGGTGCCTATTTTTCCAGAACACGCCTGACGGAGCGAAGGAGCAGCAGAGGAGGGCCACCAGGAGGCCACACGCACCAGGGCGCGGGCCCCCTTCTGCCGCGCCCTGGGGTGGTGTGGGCCCCTCGGGGGTCCGCAGCCGCCGCCCTTTCGCCTACTTATTCCCCCGACGCGAAAACCCTAAGTACCTGAGCAAATATCCACGAAAAGTTCCAGAGACGCCGCCGTCGTCAACCCTAGCTCGGGAGGGTTCAGAACCTCTTCCCGGCACCCTGCCGGAGAGGGGAATCGTCACCGGAGGCTTCTACATCGCCATGCCTGCCTCCGGAGTGATGCGTGAGTAGTTCATCCTTGGACTACGGGTCCATAGCAGTAGCTAGATGGTTGTCTCTCCACTTTGTGCCATCATGTTTAGATCTTGTGAGCTGCCCTACATGATCAAGATCATATTATTGTAATGCTACATGTTGTGTTTGCTGGGATCCGATGAATATTGAATATTATGTCAAGTTGATTATCAATCTATCTTATATGTTATTTAAGATCTTGCATGCTTTCCGTTACTCGTAGATGCTTTGGCCAAGTAGATGCTTGTAACTCCAAGAGAGAGTATTTATGCTAGATAGTGGGTTCATGTCTCCGTTTAACCTGGGACAGTGACAGAAAGTTCTAAGGTTGTGGATGTGCTGTTGCCACTAGGGATAACCTAACGATGCTATGTCCACGGGCATATGTGTTTGTTTACATTACGCACTTTACTTAATGCAATTATCCGTTGCTTGCAACTTAATACCAACGGGGGACTCGGATGACAACCCGGCGGTGGATTATTAGTCATAGATGCTGTTGGATAACGGTCTATGTATTATGTCGTAATGCCCAATTAAATATCATAGTAGTCAACATGTCATGTATATGCATTGTCATGCGCTCACTATTCGTCAATTGCCCAGCTGTAATTTGTTCACCCAACATGTTAGTTATCTTTTATGGAGAGACACCACTAGTGAACTGTGGACCCCGGTCCATTCTTTTACACTGATTAAACAACCACAAACTGCAAACTGTTCCTTTTTCATTCTCTGCAATTTAATACTCATTTTCCACACCATACGTTTAATCCTTTGTTTTCAGCAAGCCAGTGAGATTGACAACCTCACTGTTTCGTTGGGGCAAAGTAGTTTGATTGTGTTGTGTGCAGATTCCACGTCAACAGTCCAGACTCCTCGACGCTATTTTTCTGGCGCCGTTGACAACCTTCTGAAGAGTTGCTGCTCCTACTGGTTCGATAACCTTGGTTTCTTTCTGAGGGAAAACTTGCTGCTGACTACATCATACCTTCCTCTTGGGGTCTCCCAACGAACGTGTGTTTCACGTCATCAAGCTATTTTTCTGGCGCCGTTGCCGGGGAGACAGCAGTCTTCTGCAAGGGGAGTTTCACGCTTCCAATCTCTTTACTTTGTTTTTGTCTTGCTTAGTTTATTTTATTTTATCTTGTTTGCTTTCAATTATCAAAAACACAAAAAAATTAGTTACTTGCATTTAGTTTATTTTCAGTTTTGTTTTCTGTTAGTTATCATGTCTGGTTCGGCTCATCATGTTTTGGTTCCTGAAGTTGAGGTTCGATCTTTTAAGCAACAAAGTGGAGAAAGTTTGAAAGATGCTTGGTATAGAATCAGCGATGCTCATCGTAGGTGTACTAAAAAATATTCCACTATGATCCTGCTTAGAAATTTTTATGTTGGCATAACTAGCTGGTATAGATATGTCTTGGACACTTTGACGGGAGGTAACTTTCTTGGTACCCTGCGTTGGAAGCTAGTTATATTATTGAGAGCCTAGTAGGAACACCACCTGTTAGTAACATTAAAAATGAGATCACCTTGGAAGATGTTATAAAGAAATTGGAGTCTATAGAGAAAAATTTGCCAAATCTCCTTGATAGTACTAGCAAAGTTGATGAATCACTGGGAACCATTAATGAAAGAATTGCTGTTTTAGAAACTAGTACTATTCAAGATAATCAAAATCTTAGGATTGGTGAATTAGAGGAGGCTATGGATGTAATAAGTTCTACTTTTACCTCTATTAAAACTAAAAGCAAAAGGCTTTTGTGGGGAGAAAGCAAAAATTTATGTATGTGCCAAAAATTTCTAAACCAAAACCCACGGGTGCGTTTAAAACGGATAACGTGTTCAATGAGCTTGAGGGTGAGTCACATAATGGTCTATTTAAATTTTCTTCCCAAGAATTACGTAAACTGAAAAGTCCTAGTGTGACAAACCCTGTTCTTGATGAAGCTTTTGATGAATTAGACCTTTCTTCACTTGGTAATACTTGATGCATGCTTTGTGCCTAGCTAAAAGGCGTTAAAGAAAAGCGCTTATGGGAGGCAACCCATTTTATTTTTCTGCAATTTTTCTTTTATTGAGTCAAGAGTTTGTTTACTTCTGTAGCAACTCCTTTGTATCTTTATTTTCTCGCATTGTTGTGCCAAGAGTAGCCTCTAATGTTAAGATGATGCTTAATTTTGATTGCTGCGCAGAAACAGATTTTTGCTGTTCACTGTACGAAATTCCTAAAATCACCAGATTGTTAATTAAATCTGAAATTTTTGTGCGTAATCTTTATGAATGTCTGAAACTTTCATTAGTTCAGAGTTTTCGATCTGAGCGTCGTAAGTGCCTCGAAAAAATTCGTCTTTGCGGACTGTTCTGTTTTAGACAGATTATGCCTTTTTTTTTGCATTCTCTCTTTTACTAGTGTTGAGTGAAATTCTTTTTTGGGTGGAAGAGCTTCACATAACATCAGTGGCTGTAGCTAATGTTTAAAGTAACAAATCATATTGCGTCTTTATAGAACATGTGAATTTTTGATTATGCACTAACCCTCTAATGAGATCTACTTTGAGTTTGGTGTGACGGAAGTTTTCAAGGGTCAAGAGAGAAGGATGATATAATAGGATCAAGAAGAGTGAAGAGCTTAAGCTTGGGGAGGCTCCCATGGATCTCCCCAGCATATTTCAAGAAGACTCAAGCGTCTAAGCTTGGGGATGCCCAAGGCATCCCCTTCTTCATCGTCAAAATTATCAGGTCATCTCTAGTGAAACTATATTTTAATTCTTTCACATCATATGTGCTTTTCTTGGAGCGTCTGTGTGCTTTTATTTTCAGTATTGCACTTTTATTTTCAATAAAGCTTGACTGGACCCTAGCATTCTTGATTGGGAGAGAGACACGCTCCGCTTTTTCATGAGAATACTCCTATTCTTCACTTATATTTGTTGAGTATTCATATCTAGCGCTGTTCAGCTTTTAGCTCTTGTTTTCATGTATCTCTTGTCAGAGCTATTAGCTTTCTTTTGTAGAAAGTACTCTCTTGCTTCACTTATATTTGTTTGGAGAGTTGATGAAATAAATTGATTGGTGTTTGGTTGGTTCAGAAAATGTTGCATGTGGTAATTGGTATAAGGAAAAACTTGCTTAATCTTGTAGATCACTAAAATGGATAACTTGATGCTTGTCAATTGTTTTGAGTTAACAAGTAGATCATGATTAAATTGTGCATCACATGAGTTAAGCCTATTAGTGAAGAACTACCGTAAAGCTTGTTGAAAATTTGGTTTGCATCGGTGGTATCTCTAAGGTCTAGATATTTTCTAATAACAGGGTTTGGTTAACAAGGAAGACGGTATGAAGTCTTATAACGTTTGCAATATGTTTGTCATATAAAACTTGGTGTACGGGTTGATATTCTTGTTTGCTTACATAACCTTGCTAGCCTAAACTCTGTACTGAGAGGGAATGCTTCTCGTGCATCCAAATCCTTGAGCCAAAATCCATGCCATTTGTGTCCACCATAACTACCTATATGTGGTATTTCCTTGCCACTCCAAGTAAATTTTTCATGTGCTACCTTTAAATTATTCAAAATGTTATTATTCCCTTTTTGTGTCAATGTTTACTAGCTCATGAGGAATTAGTGTGGTTATTCTTTATTCTATTTGTCGATGGACTTTTACACCTGGACTAGTGGCATATACATCCGCTTATCCAATAACTTGCAAAAAGAGCTGGCAACGGGGTGCCCAGTCCCAATTAATTACAACTTTAACCAATTAATTCTCTTCACACTTTTGCCCTGATTCATCAGTAAGCAATGACAAACAGTGAAATACCTGAATGTGTGTAAACCAAAGAGAAAGAGGGATGATCTGCCTTGCTGGTAGAAATAACGTCCTTCATGGGAGCCGCTCTTAAAAGTCCGTTCGACAGGTAGAATACTGTTCTCACCCGCTACCATTCGTTGACAATTAACAAACACCTCTCAAAAATAGATACTCCTCCATGGTATGTGATTGATGGAAGGCACCCGAGGATTCGGTTAGCCATGGCTTGTGTTAGCAAGGTTGGGAGGAGTATCAAATATTTTATGCAATCTCTATATGCTTTCAAAAACCTAAAAGCTCTAGCACATGATTTAATCCCTGCTTCCCTCTGCGAAGGGCCTTTCTTTTACTTTTATGTTGAGTCAGTTTTCCTATTCTTTCTGTCTTCCACAAGCAAACACTAGTGTCAACTTTGTTACAACATGCGTTATATGCAATGTATTGGACTTGTTATACTACTTTGTGTTGACAATATCCATGAGATAAATATGTTGAAAGTTGAAGCAAATGCTGAAACTAAATTCTTCCTTTGTGTTGATTAAATACCTTTTATTAGAAACTATTGCTTTATGAGTTAACACTTATGCAAAACTGTTTGATGCTTGTCTCGAAAGTACTATTCATGAAAACGTTTAGCTTGTGTGATTCATTGTTTACTCATTATCTATTTGTAGCAAATTATAGACCATTGACTTGGATCACTTCATTCATTTACATGTGCCTTGCAATATTATATGATCAAGATTATGATAGTAGCATGTCACCTCAAAAATTATTTGTTTTTATCGTTTACCTACTCGAGGACGAGTAGGAACTAAGCTTGGGGATGCTGATACGTCTCAAACGTATCTATAATTTTTGATGTTCCATGCTTGTTTTATACCAATTGCTACATGTTTTGCATCTACTTTATATCACTTTTATACATTTTTTGGGACTAACCTATTAACAAGATGCCGAAGTGCCAGTTCCTGTTTTCTGCTGTTTTTGTATTCCAGAAAAGCTAGTCTGGAAATATTCTCGGAATTGGACGAAACTACACGGGGGTGCCTATTTTTCCAGAACACGCCTGACGGAGCGAAGGAGCAGCAGAGGAGGGCCACCAGGAGGCCACACGCACCAGGGCGCGGGCCCCCTCTGCCGCGCCCTGGGGTGGTGTGGGCCCCTCGGGGGTCCGCAGCCGCCGCCCTTTCGCCTACTTATTCCCCCCGACGCGAAAACCCTAAGTACCTGAGCAAATATCCACGAAAAGTTCCAGAGACGCCGCCGTCGTCAACCCTAGCTCGGGAGGGTTCAGAACCTCTTCCCGGCACCCTGCCGGAGAGGGGAATCGTCACCGGAGGCTTCTACATCGCCATGCCTGCCTCCGGAGTGATGCGTGAGTAGTTCATCCTTGGACTACGGGTCCATAGCAGTAGCTAGATGGTTGTCTCTCCACTTTGTGCCATCATGTTTAGATCTTGTGAGCTGCCCTACATGATCAAGATCATATTATTGTAATGCTACATGTTGTGTTTGCTGGGATCCGATGAATATTGAATATTATGTCAAGTTGATTATCAATCTATCTTATATGTTATTTAAGATCTTGCATGCTTTCCGTTACTCGTAGATGCTTTGGCCAAGTAGATGCTTGTAACTCCAAGAGAGAGTATTTATGCTAGATAGTGGGTTCATGTCTCCGTTTAACCTGGGACAGTGACAGAAAGTTCTAAGGTTGTGGATGTGCTGTTGCCACTAGGGATAACCTAACGATGCTATGTCCACGGGCATATGTGTTTGTTTACATTACGCACTTTACTTAATGCAATTATCCGTTGCTTGCAACTTAATACCAACGGGGGACTCGGATGACAACCCGGCGGTGGATTATTAGTCATAGATGCTGTTGGATAACGTCTATGTATTATGTCGTAATGCCCAATTAAATATCATAGTAGTCAACATGTCATGTATATGCATTGTCATGCGCTCACTATTCGTCAATTGCCCAGCTGTAATTTGTTCACCCAACATGTTAGTTATCTTTTATGGAGAGACACCACTAGTGAACTGTGGACCCCGGTCCATTCTTTTACACTGATTAAACAACCACAAACTGCAAACTGTTCCTTTTTCATTCTCTGCAATTTAATACTCATTTTCCACACCATACGTTTAATCCTTTGTTTTCAGCAAGCCAGTGAGATTGACAACCTCACTGTTTCGTTGGGGCAAAGTAGTTTGATTGTGTTGTGTGCAGATTCCACGTCAACAGTCCAGACTCCTCGACAGCTATTTTTCTGGCGCCGTTGACAACCTTCTGAAGAGTTGCTGCTCCTACTGGTTCGATAACCTTGGTTTCTTTCTGAGGGAAAACTTGCTGCTGACTACATCATACCTTCCTCTTGGGGTCTCCCAACGAACGTGTGTTTCACGTCATCAACGCCGGCGGCAGCGGCGGGAGGGGTTCCCCCTAGCATTTCCTATCGGCGTGCACTGTGATTGGAGGGGCAAAACCGTCAAGCTATTATTGCCACGTGCACATCTCCATGCGCCTCCCCTTTCCCCGGACTGAGATTCGGTGACTTATAGACTACAAGTCACCGAGAGACTTGTGCACATCTGGGCCCTCCATTATTGATCCAACGGACACGAACAACCGAAGGCAAAATCATCTACACTTTGCATTTTTCAGCTGAAACTTAAGATGATGCTTAATCACAAACCGTTCGTCCAAATTAAACAAAAGTTTCCCAGAATGCATAACACAATATATTCTATGTACTGGAATTTTTTCAAAATTTTCTGGGCAGTTCGAATTTTGACTTCAAAATTTGGGTGAGAAAATTAAAATGTTGTTTACTCACAAACCATGTATCCAAATATACTTCTCTAGTCCATCTCTCCAATATAATTCCTTGACGTTCTAATCCAAATATACTTCTCTACCACATTTCTTCCTTACTTGTCCAATATACTTCCTTGACGTGCTTCTCTAGTCCATCTCTCCAATATACTTCCTTGATGTTCAGTATAGTTCCACAATCTACAAACGCACAGCACCAAGTTCAGATTCATCTTCAATTAAGAAAACGAATTATCTCGGCTGATTGAAACGGCCTGAATATCTTCTCCAGCTTCTCCATCGGCGGGGCAGGGACAACTTCGACGACGGTAGGGCCTGGACACGGAGGGAATAGGGTCGAAGCCGCCGCCGACGGCGGCGCGGTGGGAGAGGAACCGGTCGAATCCCGATCAAGGATGGCGCCGCTACGATGACATAGAGCTCCGCCTCTACTTGCCACTCAGCCCGAGCTCCGCGGTGGCACTCTCGCATCGAATTTCGCCTCCGTCGCGCTGCGCGGGAGAAATTGGCCCCGTCCCGCGAAAAATCCCTCGCTCTGCCTCTGTACACAGGAGCCCCTCCGTTGGATTTTGCCGTTGGTTGTTCGTGTCCGTTGGATCAATGATGAAAGGCCCAGATGTGCACAAGTCTCTCGGTGACTTGTAGTCTATACAAGTCACCGAAGCTCAATCCCCTTTCCCCTCCCCTCGTCCCAGCACTCGAACCCAAGCCCCCAGTCCGGCGGCCGCACCCCAATCCGCGTCGAACCAGGAGCACCATCCCGGTACGTCCCCGTCTCCTTGTCAAGCCGGCGAGCAGCATCCCATGCATCAATTTGACAAAAAAATGCTCCAAATTTTGTAAATTCCCATTTGGTTAGGACCCTCACTCACAGCGACAAGCAACAGTCATTCTCAAGTTTCTGCACTGAATTGCAGATTCCATCGAACCATCTTCTAAAATTCAGTTGTCGTCTCCCCATCTCTCTGACAGTACAGATTTAATCAGTGCACACTTCATACAGCTATGGAAATTGTTCAACAACACACCATGCATCATGGCAAACGTAAGAGCATCTCTAGCAGAACCCGCAAAACACCGACCCGCAAAACAGTTTTGCAGTTCGCGCAACTCGCGGTTTTTTGCTCAGAACGCTGTTTTGCGGTTCTGCTTTGCGGGTTCTGCTCCGCCGCGCGGCGTTCTGAAACTGCATATGCAAAACAGCAAGATAGGCAGAATATCATAAAATTTCAAATTGCTTACAAATTCGACATTAATATAGCAAATTAAGTAGTTTCTTGAATCTAAAGACGGCCATTAACTAGTTGTCCATCTGTGTGACCAAAAAATGCCTCCAAAACACCATCCACATCGTCGAAAGGCCCTACACCGTGCTAGCATCACCACCTCCACCATTGCCGGCAGCTCCACCACCAACACCTCCACCACCACGAGACCTCCACCACCACCGCTAGCTTTTAGCATCGCTTGTTTCCTTCGATGCAATATCTCCTTCCTTGCGATGTCATGCCACTCCAAGGTGACTTCGTCCATGTCACTTCGGTTCATCATCATGATCTTGTTCTCTTCGGCCAAGAGCTTGGCCACGGACTTGTTCTCCTCCGCCGAGGCTCTTTTGGCCTCAATCTCGATCTTCCGCTTCCCTTCTTCACGAAGCACCTCCCACTTTTCTTTCTTCTCTTGAGTTTTCCTCTCGGCCAATTGGTGCTTTGCCTCCAATGTCTTGGCCACCATGGTCTCATTAGATTTCACCATTTCATCGAGCTTCTCTCTAAAGCTTGTTGCCTCAAGTTGCTTTGCCACTCTTTCCTTGGCTTTCTTGTTGCCTTCGGGCTTGTTCTTGTTCCTCCCACCTTGTTCATCATCGGAGTCATCCTCAACATGAATTTCTCCCTTTTTTGGCTCTTGATCCCTCAACTTCCACTTCTCACTATGTTGGAGAAGTTTCCAACAATGATCAAGGACAAATGGCTTCTTCTTGGATGCGGGCATATCCAGGTACCTTTCTCTCGCAATGTGGTCCTACAATGATGAACAAATGGTGAACAATGGTGAACAAGTAGTGAGAACACTACATGAACAATGGTGAATAAACTCACCCAATCACCCTCCACGGTACCACTCGGTGGCGCATTGATCACTTGTTGCAAGCATCCACTCCATCGACCACATGTAGTCTTGATAGTTTCCCAACGGCCTTGTAGTGATCGATAGGTCCGGGGCACCGTTCGGCCATTGCGTGGCATGAGTTGGAAGAATTTGTCCTCCACCCTTTGCCAATACCGGTCTCTGGTTTGATCAACGCCGGCCGTTGCATCGAGAGAGATACTCTCCAAGCACGGATCAAGCATTGGTCCTCCAAAATGGTGCAGTTCGATCCTCTCCGACTCAGGCCGGCCCCGTCCACCTCCTCGACCTCGTTGTCGTCTTCTCCCGTGCCACCATCGACGCCACCGTCGAACTCGTTGTAGCTGTAGTTGCCGAGCGGAGGCGAGTCGATGTCTACCGACCCAAGCATGTCCATGAACGCTTGCGTGCTGCAAGCTGAACGAATTCAGCTCGCCGGGGACGGGCAGGTGAACAGAGCTCAATTTGAGTTCGAAAGTTCATACCTTTCGGTCCCGGCGCCGGGGACGGGCGCGGTGGATGCAGCAGCAGCTGCAGCGGCGGCGGCGCTGGCCCTGATTTTCCTCCCCGCCAGCCTCTTCGGCTTCGCGGCGGCGGCGGCGGCGGGAGGCTTCGCGGCGGCGGGAGTGCCCGCGGCGGCAGCCGCGGCAAGCAGAACTTGGGCCGCGCCTGCGGTGCCCAATCTTCTCCGCTTCGGCGCCGCCACTGGAGCAGCAGCGGTGTCGGCGGCGGCGGCGGCTCCGAGCTCTCCGCGGCCCGCTGGATCTGACGATGGCGCGTCCCCGACGCGGACGGTCACCAGGGACGGGTCGGCGGTGCTCATGGCCGGTCCGGGCAGGGCGTGCTGTGGCCGGAGTGGGGGAAGAGAAAGAGGTTGCAGCGGCGGCGGGGACGGGCGCGCTGAAGGTTCCCTCGCGCCAACGACACTAGAGGATGAGGTTCCGGCTGCGGGTCAGGGGAGGAAACCTAGCTTTCTCGGTTCGTCGTCGCGGATTCACGGGGCCTGCAAATCTTTTGCGGGTTGAGCAAATTTGCGGATTCTGTTCTCCGCCTTTTTGCGGTTTTCAATCCGCATCGGACGGTTATTATGCGGGTTTGCTCCTTTTGCGGGTTCTGCTAGAGATGCTCTAAGCTGAAATTCGTATTCGTTACGAAATTCGATGCGCATTCAATCATATCCGAACATATTCGCGTGTACTATAAAGTGGACGCTGACGATCGATATGAATATATTCTTTCACCCCCACATAAAGGTCAGGCCAGCACGGCACGGCTCGTCTCCCCTTCCTCCTCGACTCCCGTCCCAAATTCGCCGGCGTCGGCGAGTTCCGGCCTCCGCCACTTCGCCCGCCGGCAGCCAGCCGGTTCTCCCCTCCGTACCCGAGGTCTCCGCTCGGTGGCGTGGAGATCCACCCGGCGGCGATCTCTGCTCTTGGTAAGGAAGCCCTAGCTCGAGCGGGTTGTTATCGTTGCTCGACAAAGCGAGTCTCGTTTCGATCTTATCTGTGCGAGTGATTGGTCGAATCCAAGTCTCGATCTCGCCCCCATCCAGCTTTTTTCTCCTGCGGATTTCGTTTGCTCTTTGCTGCGTGGTGCCCCGTTGGCGTGATTAGGTTATTTCTTCTTCTAGATCGAACTCGGCTGAACTCAGTAGGATAGGAGCTGGTGCGTCCTTGGATCTGCCCGTGTTGAACTGCATGTTTTTTGGGCGTTCGTTATTACGTCTTCGCTATCAAGTTGGGGATGCGGCAGCGTTGTTGGGCTTGGGAATAGACCAGGATGTGGTAAATCGTCGCAAAGTTGGTCGGTTGGTAGATTTTTTATGGGAGCTGTGTTGTTACTTGTTAGTTTCTTTTGTTCTATATCGTGGGGTTAAGCATGAGTGTAGTAATTATATTATGCTACATATCAACTGATTCGCAATTATGTTATTTTTACACCTGAATTGCCAACTCTTTCTTGGAGCACCTTCCTTCTGGAGTGATTAATTTAAGCATCATGTCAGACATGGTTTTTCCACACAGTCAGTTATACAACTTAAGCATTAAAATGGTTGAATGTATTAGAGATATAGATAACAGTATTTTGGTGTCTGGGCAATCAGTACTTGTACCCTAAACCTCAACAATCTGGCTCATGCCATGTGGAAGCAGCGAGCCGTAGTCGCACTGTAGTCCAGTTCCTGCTATAATATATCGGATAACTAATCTATCATACTGGATGCGGGAAGTTGATGCCTTAATGCATTAAGTTTGAATATAACGCTGAAAACGACATATTTGTTATCGATGAAAGGAATAGTTAAAGAGAACTAAACTAACTGATTTGTTGATTTCTGCAGCATTATTTCTACATGTTTGCATGAAAGTATCATTGATATGTTTCTTGTTTTGTCATTTTTTCCTTATGAAAAACATGCTCTCTTTAGTTTATTGTTATTCTTACCTTGTTCCCTCTTTAGTTCATCATTTTTGTTCTTATGAAAAACCTGCTCTCTTTAGTTCATCATACTTACCTCGTTCCCTCATATTTCACAGAAAGATGATTAACCTTTTTAAGATCAAGGGACAGAAGAAGGAAGAGGCAGCAAACTCCAATGGGGGTCCCCCTGTTAAGAAGCAGAGTCCAGGGGAATTACGTCTCCATAAAGGTTTGTTTTACCAGAAGTGATTTGATCTTATGCTACTTTCAGCCAATTGGTGTCCCCCATTCTGATGTTGGCACTTGATATATGTTTTGTTGAGGTCTTTGTGCTTATTTTTAAAAGCCGCAGTGCAAAGTATATTCTTCTGTTTGATAAAGCAGAATTCCTGTTATTCAATGGGGTTGCCCTCTCACATTTTATCTCATATCTTCTAGACAAGTATAATAAATCAGTTTGCAGCTTAATAGTTAAGATGGAAACAACAAGTCAATGGTCAACCAAACAAGATTATCATATCCACCCCGATGCTAAACCAAGCCATTAGACATGCTATGCAATGTGTATTGATTAGACTAAGCTGAAAGCACTTTCTCACAACCCTAGTCAAGGGCCAACCAGACAAGAATATCATAATCCATCGGAAAGCTAAACCGTAACCACAAGACATGCTATACTGTGTGTATTGATTAGTGCTAAACTGAGTTCTCATTGCTGCAACGATCACATCTCTTTGCAAGTAGGTCATTCTTATTTCTTTTCATTTCTTATTTACAAATGACCTATTGCTTCCTAGTAGGTTAGCTAACTGCTTTGTCACATTTATATTTTGAGGAAATTATATATACATATTACCCCCTCTCTTTACGTAATTAACTAATTCTCTTGTGCAAAAGACTAAAGAGGGGTCTGTTTGGTTGTATTGGTTTAAGTTTTACTAGGAACGTAATGTACGCTGCTCTATAACTATAAGCTTTTCTGCTTAGCTTGTGCCGTTTATGGCCTAATATTGCATGGGCCATGGTTCATGTGTGTGACACACTGACACGTTGAGAAATCATTATACAAATAATGGTTTTTGCTTTATTTACTGGTGTAATAGAAATAGTTGCCACTGTCATCCAGTCGACACACAGGTATCATCTAGCCATCCTGGTCTGGAGGAGGGATGCCATGGAGCCTCACCTAACCTGTAAGGATAGAAAGTGACCCAGTGGTCATGAGAAAATAGTCAAACATGCATTGGGGGCGGGTGTGCGTTAATCTGGATCACCATAATGTCTGGCTCTTTGCCACTGGGTTGGTTATGATGGGTAAGTCAGCCTGATCTTGATGCCGGTGGCAATATGGTGGAAGTAGCGGGTAGTAGGGCATGGGTGGTTGGTGGCACTGGGCAACAGGTATGAAAGAGAGATGGTGCCGGCTTGAGTGGGGCTATATGCTTAGTGTCGCGTAGTATGCTGAATGATAGTAGTGACCCATGTATCCCCTGTTTTTCATTTTCTGTCTTTGCACATGGATATAGCCATTACATGCTGCCGTGGATGAGTTTGGCATCGTTTAATTGTCACCAGGAACGCCGGTGCCCCACAGTTGGCATGACAACCACGTCGACGACTCTAAAAGTTCTTATGTAGTAAAGAAGGCTCAGATATCTGATATCCAGAAATGAATCCAACTATGCAAGATTCACTTTCAACTTAAAGTTGGACATGTGAAATACTCTTGAATTATGATCCACTACCTGGATCCACATTGGAAATCTGTCATACTGAAAGTTGACCAGTGTTAGATTCTTCTATTGTTCAAACCTGTGGTGTCAATCTCGATGTCTTTTAAAATATTAACTTCTCCTATCTGTTCATATCTTCCTGATTTATGCACGTGAAGGTTATTCGTTCCTTTCTATTTGCATTTTTCTTTTAAACATGGATCTTGTTGATGATTTTCAAATTTTCATTCTAACTTACAGATATCGCTGAGCTTAACCTTCCAAAGACAACAAAAATTTCCTTCCCCAATGGAAAGGATGATCTCATGAACTTTGAGGCTATTCTACGACCTGATGAAGGATACTATTTGTAAGTATCTTATAGATGCTTCTTAACTCTACTCTTCTTTTCAACTTTTTATGCTATAGCAATTTCAGTTCTGCACCATTTAATTTTTAAGTTGCCGTATAGATGGAGGGATATGAACCGTAAAATGGTTGTCAGCATTATTCCATCCGGCATTTTTGTGTCTTCAAGGATTATTTGTTGATGAATACGGATGGATTAAGAGAAGTCAATTGTAGTTACATCACACTCCTGCAAACATCTCCGGACATAGCACGAATGATAATTATTCCATAGTAGTTCTTTGGTAGAATATGAGGAGGTCTTGACGATTATTTTAGCTCTTAGAAGACTATTTTAAATAAGTTTCTTTATTTTTCATCGGTTTCATTCCCTTTCATGTTTCTGCTCCCCAGACATTGTATCCATCTTTTCAGTTTTGTAATGGAGTGAAAACTCTATTTTTTTTGTTTGGAATGTCGGCCCCCTTAATAATTGACCAAGATATGTGGAGACCTTTACTGAAAATGTTGAATTGTAGATACTGGGATGTGAAATGGAGCCCCAACTGAGCTGCAAAAGCAGCAAAACATATCACTTTTTGCTTAGTTGCTATCGTTTGTGTGTCCTTTAAAGCAGTTTCTATCTTTACGTTCTACCACCTTAAGTAGGAAGACTCATTCTTATGATTTCCGTCAAGCATGAAGAACGAAGACAATTTCTCATCTAAGTCTTCGTTCCAGTCGATGTCCCTTTAGCTGTGCAGATTGCCCCACCTTTGTAAACTAGTGACCTGGTTGATGAACCACGGTCCATGACCATAGAGATATTATCTTATCATCAGTTCATCAAAACAATATTAGTCAATTATTCTGATGTTCATAATATATCTTCTTTCTTAGAGGTGGGGCATTTACTTTCACCTTCCAAGTATCTGCTTCCTACCCTCATGAGCCTCCGAAGGTCAAGTGCAAGACTAAGGTAAAACAGCTTTTACTCCTTCCAATCATCGTGTGTTGACTATTGCTAATGTAGTAACTTTCAGGTTTATCATCCTAATATTGACCTAGAAGGAAATGTCTGCCTGAACATTCTGCGTGAAGACTGGAAGCCTGTCTTGAATATCAACACCATAATATATGGTTTAAACCTTCTTTTCTCAGTAAGTATGATATTAGATTGAATGTGCAATAGCTGACTGTTTGTGTTTTGTTTTCTCATGTACTTGGGTCACTGACCATCTTCCTAATGTTGTCCGCAGCAACCTAATGATGAAGATCCCTTGAATCATGAAGCTGCTGCTGTCCTCCGAGACAACCCACAAAAGTTCCAGAGAAATGTTCAAATGGCGATGTCGGGGGGGTATGTTGATAACACCCATTTCCCAAGGTGCAAGTAATGCTTGCTAGGCGGTGCTCTGGTTCCGGCTTCTGCCACCTACCACCCCTGAATGCCATTGCACAATCTGAACCATGTGGCATACCCAGAAAATTTATCACATTTGTGTGAGATGTGACTGTTATTGTGCTTGTTTGGTGGATTTACTGGAATCGTTTAGGTTGAAGCAAAACATGGTGATATTAAGCAGCAAAGACTTGCCTTGATTAAGCTGAAAAGTCAGCTCATGTTATAAAGCAAACGTAACTAGTACTGAATTATCTTGATATTTGATAAAATTAGTTAAATACATGGGACACCCACAAACTTGTCGTGAATGTGCAAATACCCCATAAACTTACAAAGTGGGGGTGGGGTACTGGGGTGGCATTTAAACTTGTATTACGGTGCAAAATCATGAGATTAATCCGAATTTGCACAATCGCTGGAGCGGTTGGGTCTGTAATTTTGCAAAAAGAAAGTCTCAGTGAAAATTTATCTTTTTGGTCTAGGTTACGCTTGGCCGGAAGAAATTATCAAAATGTTTAGCGTGAATTGTTTTTAAGTTGTATTTTGGATTCGATTTTAGTCTAAATTGCTAAGGGCTCGACACCCACAGTATGCGTGAATTGTTTTTAAGTTTTATTTCGGATTTGATTTTAGTCTAAATCGCTAACGGCATGTACAATGGTAGAGAAACGCGCCTTATCTTAGCTATCCAAATCACTTAGAGGAGGTAATATTGTACAATGTGTTACCTCGTATTGTCATCCCTAGCATTTAATGAGAATCAATTATATTTTAGTAGAATCAATTATATTTTAGTAGCAAATTGTATTTCTAAGGGAAGATAAATAGTACAATTGTGAAATTAGTCTTCCCTATCATAGCTAAGGGAAGGGAAGGCAACATCCTCTTTCTACATTCTCTCTTCGCCAACTAGACAAATATCATACGTGACAACGCTAAGAGAAGCCTGATGTCACCCTATTGTACATGTCCTAAGGGCTCAACACCCAACACGCTGTTGAAAGGATCGAGTAGGTTGACTAGAGGGGGAGGGGGTGAATAGGCAACTACCAATTTTAATTTTCTTTTCAACAAGTTAAGGAATTGTTCAAATATAAATTCTCTAGATATGCAACTAGATGAACAATCCTATATGATGAGCAATAAACAAGCTAGCAAGATATTCTACACAAGAAAGGCTAGCAATACAAGTAAAGGAAGGTTAAGAGATAACCACACGGTGACGCGGAGATGTTCTACCGAAGTTCACTTCCCAATGGAAGCTACGTCTCCGTTGGAGCGGTGCGGAGTCACAAAGTGAACTCCGAATAGCCTTGATATGGCACACCATATCTCCCTCGTGTTATCCTCCGACGAGGAGATCCACGAGCCACTATATGATGCCCTCGAGGTCGGCAACAAACCTTTACAAGGATGAGGCACACTCCACAACCGAATTGGAGGCTCTCACCAAATTCCCGCGGCTCCCAAAGCCACAAGAATCACAAGGCCGGGTCGCGTCTCCACAACTTAATTGGAGGCTCCCGGCTAATCCTTGCGGCTACCAAAGCCACAAGAATCACAAGTATCTTCTAGGTATCCAATGTATCAAGTTACACAAGATCTACAAGTGACTAGGTCGATATAGACAAATCGGCTCGGTGGAGATGCGGATCTAGGGCTCCTCCTTCACTCCTCAAAGTATCAACGTGTTTGAGTGGTTGGAGTGGGAGCTCTAGTAGATTGAAGCTTGCAACAATGGTGGAGAGAGAGTGAGGAATCAAGCTTGGTCAACCGGAGGTATGTAACAGCCCAGAGTTTAAGAATCTAAAAACCCGAATAAAATTTCCACTTTTGATTGCATTGCATCATGACATGCTCATTTACATTGCTTAAGTTGAATAAAGCAACACATGGAAATTTAAAACAAAGGAAGCAAATCCTTCCCAAAAATTTTCAAACCAAATACGTTACTCAAATTGGCAAAACCAATTGTTCTTGAGTTCCCAAATTGTCCAGGAAGCTCCAAGAGTTCCAAATAAAATAATTGCAAACTATTTGGATTTGTAAAACAAAATAATTGGAGAGAAACTAAAATTGCCTGTGGGCAATTTCTATTTTAGTTTCCTAACAAATATTTCAAATATTATGGAAAAATTAGGGGAGCTTCATATCAATATAAGGAGGCTACCCAAAAATTTGCAATATTTTTGGAGCAGTGAAAGTGCCTCAATTAAATCAGGAAGTGCTGCTGGACTTAAAAGGAAACAGAAGGGGACCAAGTTGTGATGGAAGAAAATCAGCCGGGGGCTTCTCTGCTAATTCGTTTTCTTCTTCCTCCTATAGCTCGTAGGGCCACGGATGGCGCCAGTGGCCGAGCGCGCCGTGCCCCCACACGCCCTCCTGCCGCGCGAGAGGATAAGGAGAGCCCACGATGCCGCTCTGCCCTCTCCACCCCGCACTCCATCACCTGCCCCGCGTTCCCCTCCTTCCTCTCCCACGGGCGCGAGCCCGAGCTCTAGCTCGCCGCCGTGTCGCCGTCGACTGAGAGCACCCCGCCCAAATCGAAGACCACCACGAGGTTCGCAGCGCCGTCTACTCCTACTCCGCCGAAGTAATCGAGCAGGGGAGCAGCAAATCGACGACGCCGCCCGTTTTCCCTCCGACCACGGCCGCCGCGCCACCGAGCGATTCCGGCCGCTCCCGTCTACCTCCGCCTCCGCCGAGCACACCCACGGGCTCAGGGTGAGCCTACTGTCCTCCGGGACCCCTCCGTTCCTTCCCTCTCTCGCCGTAGCATCGCCGGGCTGCCCGCCGTCGCCGTCCGTCGTCGTCCTGCGTTCGTCGATGAAGAGCGTGGTCGGCCTTGCAGCCGGCCCAAGCTGGCCAGGAGGCCGTTCACCTCTGTATCCAGGCCGGCCCGTCAGCCGGCCCAGGCTGGGTGAGAGGCCGGTGGCCTCTGTTAGTTGGCCGGCCTGCCAGCCGGCCCAGACCGGGCTGGAGGCCGGGTGTGCTGTTTTTTTTTTTTTTTTTTTGGGGTTCCTTTTCTTTTTCCTCTCCGATAGATTATGTTTCCCCGATACTCCCTCGCGACGTAAGGATATCGACTCGATGATTCCTTGTGTTCCATCCTTCTCCCTCGAGTCGGGTAACTAATATATTTATCGTGGGATTTAAATAATCAAAATTAAATAATTAAAAGAGAAATTATAAAATTAATAACTTTTAATCGGGGCCTCCGGAAAAATGTGTCCCTTATACCGAAATGCTCAGAAAAACATGAATCACCCAGAATCCTCATCATCATGCATATTTGTTCACAACTACAATAATGTACTTTTAGTAGCACTAGAATCATTAAGTTTAAATATGGGGTTTGTTCCGAATAATGCAATACAAATAACGGGGACCCCATTTAACTTGTTGATCATGTTCAAAGCTTCTAGGGTGCATTTAAAATGTCATATCATCATTTTCGTATGCATTGCACAAATGCCATGTGTTGATTGTTGTTCTTGCTTTCCGGTGTTGTTTGCTCTCCGGTAGATCACGAGTTCGGAGTTGAGCATCATTACTCCGACGAGCAGTTTGACTCCTCCGCTCAACAAGGCAAGCGTAATCCCCCCCCCTCTGAGCATATCTTATCCTATTTTCCGCAAATATTTTCTCCACTATAATATTGCATGCGGTTCTAAATGTCTTTTGTTTGGATTAGAGTATCATATAGTTGCATTAATTTCCATATGCCATTATCTGTTTCCCCTCCTATTATCCATAGGTTTGTGTTGTTGGCCGAGATGCTTATAAATGCTACGTGATGCTTAGCCATGCCTAGTTATATGCATAGCTGTACGAGGGATATATGTGTTGTTGGAAACAGGTGTAAAATGTGGAGATGATGGTGGAGAATTGTGGTAACAGGTAATAAGATGCTAACAGGTGGGGATGAGAGGCCACTGTGGTTGTGGTGTTTTGTCTCGTTCTCGCCGCCTAGGTGCGAGTTCTGTACCTCTTGAACCAAGACGAGTGTGCAACCATGCGTGAGGCCTATGCAATTGCAGGAACCCTCATAGACTAAATAACTCGAGCGGGGCTAGCCAGGGTCCTCTAGTTCGGGCTTCCATTTGCGCGTGCGTGATGATGGTGGGATGAACTGAGATGAGGATTGTGGTGTTAGGAAAATGAGTGGCCACGGGGCACGGTGTCGATGATCCGTGCTTCGTCCTCACTGATGATCCTGGGTTAGTCCTTAACGAGGGAGAAGTCGACACCGCTCCCACCCAGCCGGCTTTCCATGGAAGAGAGCTAATTGTACAGGTAATGGGCCGGACGGTACGCGTGGTGAAGGAGCTGGAGCCCCTCGGGACTCCGGGGACTTCCACTTTGTACACCCCTGCAGGGATAATCTTTTCGAAAAGCCGTATCCGCGGTTATGGACGACTTGGGAAGTGAAGGTAAGACCATAGAATAACTTAACGGAATGATTAAAAACTGGGTACTAGAGGTACCACTCAAGATTGTAAGGTGAGCTTCCTCGAGGGTGATTCGGGGAGGTGCCTTTGATGAACAGGTACAATGGTTGATGAGTAATGTGATTCAGAGAAAAGAGTTACTTCTTACCCCTTTTTCAAAACAATCTGATTAGTCGATGCCGTGGAGTTATGTCTTTTTAAAATAAAATCAGCTTTATGCAAAACAGCCATAAAACCTTGAAAGCCAATCATCGAGCATATATTAGCTCTTAATCTTGCGAGTTCATCGAACTCAACGTCGTTTGCTTATTTTCAGGAGAGGACTTCACCGCCCTCGAAGGTGAGTTCTTTGTGGACGTCGACGAGTAGTCTGGGGTTCCCAGGTGGCAGCTTGGGACATCCCGGAACAGCTGGCGCTGGATGTTTATTTGCAGGCCTCTTAGGCCATATTTGGTTCTTGTTGTTTAGAACAACACACTTCGCTTCCGCATGTTGTACTGTTGGGTCTGTGACCTCTGGTTGTCTTTTGCTATCTTTCTCTATTATAAGAGTTGAACTATATGTTTTGTGTCGTAGAGTCTGTGATGTGCCAGTTGTTCCACAAGTCTTGATCTCTCTATTATGCTTTGATAGTGTGTCTGGTGGTATCGGATAACCGGAGACACAGTATCACTGTATAGCAGTCGGGTCAGGGCGCCACAAGTTGGTATCAGAGCAGTACTGCCTGTAGGAAACCCTTCTACTGGTCGATGTTGAGTCTAGTGTTTGTGAAAATATTTTTAACCTAAAAATGAGTTGTGAAAACCATCTTAGGACTCTTTTTACTCCTTATCTGGTTACCCTCTAATCTCGGAGCAATCTTACCTCGATTTGATTTAAAGGTTTTACTTCTCATCTGTTACTTCAAAATGATTAGAAACGGGTTGGGTTCGACCTTTAGTGTTATGTGTCACGTTGCTCCCGCTGCGTTGCAATCCCAAATCAACTCAGATGTTTCTACCAAATCTAATCATTGCTTCTTTCTTTGGGTTTTAACCCAAGGACTTGAACATAAGGTCCCGGATTGTGCCGGATAGTGTGGGTTGAATCACGTGGTTTCTTAGCCATTTGAATCTCACGCTACTGGTGCATGATGCTGATCTTCGACCCAAGTCCCATCTTGTTGGTTCCTTGTTCGTTGTTGCACAAAGCATTATCGTCCCTAGTCTGAGTACTTGAGTACGCTAACGCTAATGTCTCAACCCTATCAAGGTGGATACTAACTGCGTCCTTGCCAAATCTACAGAATGGGACAACGTCCTCCGCTCCATCAAATCGAAGCCACCCCCGGAACCCACTGGACACCCGTTGTTCGGCAGGAATCTCATACCTCTAAAGGTTTGCCCAAGAAAGTTAGAAACAAACGCCGGTGTGACACTTGTAAGGAGCGTGGACATCCGTCCTGGAAGTGCCCCCTTAAGTACCCCAGCCAGTGGGGACTACCACAAGGAAAGGCATGTAGTCAATGCGGAATGGGTGGACATCAGGCGAGTCAATGCCCCGGAAGTTGCCCGCACTGTTTCAACGCGCATCCACTTGGCCAGTGCCCAACCGCTAGCGCCACTTGCTACCTATGCGAAGGAAATGATCATGTCCCGGCTAACTGTTCTATGGAATCCATAGTGGAGGCAGTAAAGGATGCCCATGAGAAGATTACTCAGCATGCACCACGTGCCCCACTACTTCGACACTTGGGGTAGGCGGGAGTGGGTATCGTCCTATGCTACCTGCTCCACCAAGATTCAAGTGCTACACTTGTGGCCAAGCTGGCCACTACTGCAGGGAGTGCCCCCAGAAGGCACCGGTCACGGGAACACCTGCACGAGCCCCTGCCACTCCAGCTGGCAAGGCTGGACCGATTGTGCGTGGTCGCCTGAACCATGTCTCTGCTGAAGAAGCTGAGGAGTACCCCGGCATCCTTATGGGTGAGCTACTAATCAACAATAATCTTGCTACAGTTTTGTTGGACTCTGCTGCATCTCTCCTTTTTGGGCATGGTTATCACAAATGAGTAATAACCGGTGCATCTTCAACATCTTAGGATTCTCCGGAGCATATTTCTTACTCTGATCCGCTTTCCGACCTTTTGTCTGTCAGTTGACAGTAAAGTTTTATCGTGCGTTGGTATGTTCCGATGCAAGTTCCTCTTGCGGTCCGCCAAGATTTTTTCCCCTTCGTCTTGTTTGGAGAAACAAACTCCAGTACCTTGTCCACTTCTCGGACCAGGTTAAAGAATTGTAATCTTCAGAATGAGGGCCTCGTTTAGCTTTTGTTCTGCTCCACCGTAGAGTGTCACACTCTTTTATATCAAGGGGTCGTGCTGAGTGTCATGATCCTCTTGATGAAGTGATGCGCTTACACTTTGTTACTCTCCGATCTCCGAGTGACTTATTACTCCAGAGTGATGAGACGTGAGTAATAATGTAACTATCGGATATTCCCAGCAGTTCTTACTGCGCAAAACTCCAAAGACAATTATTGTCATCCTTAGCATGATTGGTTAGCCAATCACTAAGCTGAGTTTGACAGTGCTACCAAGTCAGTTGGCTCTGATGCACTTCCTCGGTCAAAGAGCTAGGTTCGTGCCGAAGCTCCCAAGACCACCTCGTTGTGCCTTGAAAGGCATGATCCTCTCTTGAACTCAAGATCCACCGGGAGGTCGTGATATCCTATATGTGGATCGTGATATTCTGGGGGTCTTTCCAGAAGTATCGCCAGGTTGTCACCTGACCGTGATGTTGAGCTTATGAGTAAGCTGGTTCTCTGAACAACTCCTTCCTCCAAGAAAATCATGCTGGATGTCCTGAATTATTCGGTTGAGCTTAAACAACTTGGCGAGTTGAAAGACAAGAGCTCTATCCCGACATAGTTCCTTTCCATGGGATGTCTAGTCTGTCCGTGTTGAAGCTAGGTGGTATTTCCTTGGTGGAAATGCTAACCTCCAAATCTTCTGATTTGAATTGGGCTATCGTCAAATCAAACTCAGACCCACCTACTTGAATGCGTTAGTCTGACCAATCCTTATGCCCATTCATGTGATAACTTCAGAACACATCCCTTGTGAGGTCGACCGTCTTGGAGTATCTAGATAAGTTGGTTGTTGAGCCCTTCCACTACATTCTTTCTTCCTCCATGTTTGATGGGAAACTTGTTAGAGCTAACCTTGTGTCGTCACAAGGCAAGGTTCTGGAGTTAGAAGTGACTTTTCCTGGTTCACGTGCAATTGCTGAAAGATGTCGACGTGGATCTGAGTGAATTGTCTGGTTTCCTCCGAAATCATTTCAACTCGATCATGCATGTGTAGAATATTCTCGGAATGGTAGGTTGTTACCTCCTTTTCCTGGAGAATTTCATCTATGCATCCAAGCCACTGATTAAATTGTTCCAGAAAGAGAGGAAGTCTGAGAACTTCCTTGTCTGCTATGGTGTTTCCCAGTAAGGACTCAATCGTGTCTCGCTGCAAGATATTCAAGTAGGGCAGCTGTCCCCTGACAAGTTGCTAATCCGCGGGTTCCGCAATCTCGTTCCTCCTTTGGAGTTTGACCTTGTAATCCAACTCTTGGGGTTCCTAGCCCTTGTAATCTGTTGCTATCCCGTGTAAAGATTTCTTATTCATACATGTGGAGTCTGAAGTATCTCTACACTGACCAGATCTAAATCTCAATCAGAAACGATAGTTGGTGATCCTCAAGAAGCTTGTTCCCGATGTCTAGAAAATCAAGAAGTGTTCCCGATACTAGCGTTTGCATAGTTTCTGAAGTTCTCACGATCTAGCTTTCCGATCCTTCCCCAGTGATCTGAAATGCTCCTCCGTGAGGAAAGTTCTACTCAAGCCGACTAGTACAAGTTATCTCCTCATCTGTTGGAAGCTTGTTTCGACACTCTCCCTCGGAAATTTAAGGCCTTGTGCACAGTTCATATTCTGAATCCTTTGAGAAAACAGTTGTCTACCAACTGGAAACTTCTTGTCAATCCTCCGTCAACCGCTCGTGTCTCCTAACTGTCAAATCACGGGATGCTTGAAATCCCCTTTCTAGGATTCTACTAGGAGGTACTCGGTCGTTGTATCTTCACCAAGATCCATCCCTCCGGTGAGGTTTCCCTTCTTACTATGGAGTACGTTGATAGTGACCACGAGGTGAAGCCGCTGAAGATCTTCAGGATGCGCTGAATCACTCTACACCGAGAAGATCGTGTAGTACCATTGTACTCCTTTCCCTCTTTCCTACTCTAGAATCTCGGGGCGAGATTCCTGTAAGAAGGGTAGAATTGTAACAGCCCAGAGTTTAAGAATCTAAAACCCGAATAAAATTTCCACTTTTGATTGCATTGCATCATGGCATGCTCATTTACATTGCTTAAGTTGAATAAAGCAACACATGGAAATTTAAAACAAAGGAAGCAAATCCTTCCCAAAAAATTTCAAACCAAATACGTTACTCAAATTGGCAAAACCAATTGTTCTTGAGTTCCCAAATTGTCCAGGAAGCTCCAAGAGTTCCAAATAAAATAATTGCAAACTATTTGGATTTGTAAAACAAATAATTGGAGAGAAACTAAAATTGCCTGTGGGCAATTTCTATTTTAGTTTCCTAACAAATGAATTTCAAATATTATGGAAAAATTAGGGGAGCTTCATATCAATATAAGGAGGCTACCCAAAAATTTGCAATATTTTTGGAGCAGTGAAAGTGCCTCAATTAAATCAGGAAGTGCTGCTGGACTTAAAAGGAAACAGAAGGGGACCAAGTTGTGATGGAAGAAAATCAGCCGGGGGCTTCTCTGCTAATTCGTTTTCTTCTTCCTCCTGTAGCTCGTAGGGCCACTGATGGCGCCAGTGGCCGAGCGCGCCGTGCCCCCACACGCCCTCCTGCCGCGCGAGAGGATAAGGAGAGTCCACGATGCCGCTCTGCCCTCTCCACCCCGCACTCCATCACCTGCCCCGCGTTCCCCTCCATCCTCTCCCACGGGCGCGAGCCCGAGCTCTAGCTCGCCGTCGTGTCGCCGTCGACTGAGAGCACCCCGCCAAAATCGAAGACCACCACGAGGTTCGCAGCGCCGTCTACTCCTACTCCACCGAAGTAATCGAGCAGGGGAGCAGCAAATCGACGACGCCGCCCGTTTTCCCTCCGACCACGGCCGCCGCGCCACCGAGCGATTCCGGCCGCTCCCGTCTACCTCCGCCTCCGCCGAGCACACCCACGGGCTCAGGGTGAGCCTACTGTCCTCCGGGACCCCTCCGTTCCTTCCCTCTCTCGCCGTAGCATCGCCGGGCTGCCCGCCGTCGCCGTCCGTCGTCGTCCTGCGTTCGTCGATGAAGAGCGTGGTCGGCCTTGCAGCCGGCCCAAGCTGGCCAGGAGGCCGTTCGCCTCTGTATCCAGGCCGGCCCGTCAGCCGGCCCAGGCTGGGTGAGAGGCCGGTGGCCTCTGTTAGTTGGCCGGCCTGCCAGCCGGCCCAGACCGGGCTGGAGGCCGGGTGTGCTGTTTTTTTTTTTTTTGGGGTTCCTTTTCTTTTTCCTCTCCGATAGATTATGTTTCCCCGATACTCCCTCGCGACGTAAGGACATCGACTCGATGATTCCTTGTGTTCCATCCTTCTCCCTCGAGTCGGGTAACTAATATATTTATCGTTGGGATTTAAATAATCAAAATTAAATAATTAAAAGGAGAAATTATAAAATTAATAACTTTTAATCGGGGCCTCCGGAAAATGTGTCCCTTATACCGAAATGCTCAGAAAAACATGAATCACCCAGAATCCTCATCATCATGCATATTTGTTCACAACTACAATAATGTACTTTTAGTAGCACTAGAATCATTAAGTTTAAATATGGGGTTTGTTCCGAATAATGCAATACAAATAACGGGGACCCCATTTAACTTGTTGATCATGTTCAAAGCTTCTAGGGTGCATTTAAAATGTCATATCATCATTTTCGTATGCATTGCACAAATGCCATGTGTTGATTGTTGTTCTTGCTTTCCGGTGTTGTTTGCTCTCCGGTAGATCACGAGTTCGGAGTTGAGCATCATTACTCCGACGAGCAGTTTGACTCCTCCGCTCAACAAGGCAAGCGTAATCCCCCCCCCCCTCTGAGCATATCTTATCCTATTTTCCGCAAATATTTTCTCCACTATAATATTGCATGCGGTTCTAAATGTCTTTTGTTTGGATTAGAGTATCATATAGTTGCATTAATTTCCCTATGCCATTATCTGTTTCCCTCCTATTATCCATAGGTTTGTGTTGTTGGCCGAGATGCTTATAAATGCTACGTGATGCTTAGCCATGCCTAGTTATATGCATAGCTGTACGAGGGATATATGGTTGTTGGAAACAGGTGTAAAATGTGGAGATGATGGTGGAGAATTGTGGTAACAGGTAATAAGATGCTAACAGGTGGGGATGAGAGGCCACTGTGGTTGTGGTGTTTTGTCTCGTTCTCGCCGCCTAGGTGCGAGTTCTGTACCTGTTGAACCAAGACGAGCGTGCAACCATGCGTGAGGCCTATGCAATTGCAGGAACCCTCATAGACTAAATAACTCGAGCGGGCTAGCCAGGGTCCTCTAGTTCGGGCTTCCATTTGCGCGTGCGTGATGATGGTGGGATGAACTGAGATGAGGATTGTGGTGTTAGGAAAATGATGGCCACGGGGCACGGTGTCGATGATCCGTGCTTCGTCCTCACTGATGATCCTGGGTTAGTCCTTAACGAGGGAGAAGTCGACACCGCTCCCACCCAGCCGGCTTTCCATGGAAGAGAGCTAATTGTACAGGTAATGGGCCAGACGGTACGCGTGGCGAAGGAGCTGGAGCCCCTCGGGACTCCGGGACTTCCACTTTGTACACCCCTGCAGGGATAAATCTTTTCGAAAAGCCGTGTCCGCGGTTATGGACGACTTGGGAAGTGAAGGTAAGACCATAGAATAACTTTAACGGAATGATTAAAAACTGGGTACTAGAGGTACCACTCAAGATTGTAAGGTGAGCTTCCTCGAGGGTGATTCGGGGAGGTGCCTTTGATGAACAGGTACAATGGTTGATGATAATGTGATTCAAGAGAAAAGAGTTACTTCTTACCCCTTTTTCAAAACAATCTGATTAGTCGATGCCGTGGAGTTATGTCTTTTTAAAATAAAATCAGCTTTATGCAAAACAACCATAAAACCTTGAAAGCCAATCATCGAGCATATATTAGCTCTTAATCTTGCGAGTTCGTCGAACTCAACGTCGTTTGCTTATTTTCAGGAGAGGACTTCACCGCCCTCGAAGGTGGGTTCTTTGTGGACGTCGACGAGTAGTCTGGGGTTCCCAGGTGGCAGCTTGGACATCCCGGAACAGCTGGCGCTAGATGTTTATTTGCAGGCCTCTTAGGCCATAATTTGGTTCTTGTTGTTTAGAACAACACACTTCGCTTCCGCATGTTGTACTGTTGGGTCTGTGACCTCTGGTTGTCTTTTGCTATCTTTCTCTATTATAAGAGTTGAACTATATGTTTTGTGTCGTAGAGTCTGTGATGTGCCAGTTGTTCCACAAGTCTTGATCTCTCTATTATGCTTTGATAGTGTGTCTGGTGGTATCGGATAACCGGAGACACAGTATCACTGTATAGCAGTCGGGTCAGGGCGCCACAAGGTAGGTGGAGGGTATAAATACCCCTCCCAGAAATCTGGCCGTTGGAGCTGTAAACAGCCCGCAGCGGTAGTACCGGGCCTCGCCCGGTAGTACCGGCTGACAGGGAATGACGGCCTGGCGCCAGACTGGTCAACGCCTCTCCACGCGCGCATCGGTAGTACCGGACCGCCTGGTCCGGTAGTGCTCCCCACCCGGTAGTACCGCGCTTACTACCGGGGCTACTACCGGATTAAATCGAGCGAGTCCAGAGAGCTTTTGGAGATCCGGTACTGGGCCCGGTAGTTCCGCATGGCAGAACACCCGGTAGTACCGGGGTGAACCCGGTAGTACCGGCTGAGCATGAAGACTGCTTTTCTTCCTTTTCTTGAGACAAAACCTGTGCAATATTAATTGATACAATCCTGCACACTTTTAGCACACACATTAGACATCTAAGTGTGTTGTCAACAAACATCAAAACACTGTGGGGAAGGATATGTCCTTTCAATCTCCCCCTTTTTGGTGTTTGATGACAACATACTTAGGAGAAACAAATGATTTGCAAAAGATAGACGGGGCTCTCCAAATTGTGTGTTTATTAGGAATTTGCTTTTGAATGCAAAAACACACCATATAAAATGGGCGGAGCTCCCCCTATATTTTACAACCAAGCAAGTTCATATGGATAACAATTAAAACAACTTGCACAATATAAGCAACAATAAGCAAGTAACATACTAGATAGGTCTTATTACAATACCATAAGTTCAAGGCATGTCTTACATCATGCATAGGAAGTTCAAAGCAAATATCCAAATAAAGATAAAAGATGAAACACAAGCATAAAGATCAAACGAAGTGCAAGCTTGTGTTTCCACCCATGCAAATCCCACGGCTCATCCTAAATAGAACACATTCTCCCCCTTTGTCATCGAAATGCCAAAAAGGGAGAAGCGCGATGCTAACACGTCCCTAGGAGCATCAAGCTCCACCCGCGCCGTGGTGGGTCGAAGAGGAGGCCTGAAAGCGATCACCATGTGGAGGAGCATCTTCATCACTCCAGAAACCATGCTTGGACACCCATTCCTCCTTTGGAGTGATTCATCTTCAGAACCATCGGAGACGTAATCTGCATATGCCTCATCATTGCTTTGTGTCGCTGAGCTGCCTTCTTGTGATACACATGAGCTTCATACAGACGGTCTTCCAAATCCAGTTTGAGGCAAAAGGCCCTCTTGGCCTTAATCTGCAGCTTCTTGAACCATGAAGGTTCCTCAAGAGGAGGTGCACTCCCACTAGCTCTCTCAGCTTCAGCAGCAGCCTCGGATCAATGGGCTGGTTTTGGGAGGAGCATGAGGCTTGATACGCAGTTCCTTCACTAGATGAGCCACAACGGGCTGCCATCCTTCATGATATCTTCTCCATTCTTCTTGAGAGCCCACTTGCGGCGAATGAGCTTCATAATGTATGGGCCATAGATGGGGGCCCTTCTATCAATGATTGTGGACCACAAGTCATTCCACATCCAATCCATCACATCAAGCTTCTTGCCTTTGCCTTGATTTTCATATGAGAGCTTGAGAAGGTCAAACATGAAGCCATGAACCTCATCCCAATTTCCCACACGAGGAGCAATGGTTTCCCTATAGACACGGTGGAGAATCTCAAATGGACGCACAAGATGAGCAGTTTTACCGGTGGTGCCTCTTTCCATAGTGATTGGTCCAAGAACATCCTTGGAGCTTGATCGATCATTGTCATGGCATCTCCATCCACTAGCAACACTTCACCCTTGTCTTCATAGCCTAGAAGCTCTCCAAACTCCGCCAAGGTGGCAGAAAGCAAGGTGTCCTTAGTCATCCAATATAGGGTCCGGGCTTCATCATGGTCAAGGTAGACGGTGGCAAAGAACTGAATGATGTAGTACTCAATGTAGGGATGGTTCTCCTTCATGATGTCAATCAGCCCAAACTCTTCACACATAGCAAGTGTCTCATCAAAATAGCCCTTGTGCTTCGAGTTTCTCATGTAAGGAATATCAAGAGTGTGTTGGACAACCACGGAGTAATCCTTGTGGAGATAGATTTCCTTGTAGATGGCTTCTTGATCATTTGTGTAAAAGTGCGGATTCCGCACAAGGGTGACCTCTCCTCAGCATAGGGATTCTCTTCTCTGAGCTTCTGATAGTCCTCATTCTTCCATAAGTGAAGTGCTTTGCGGGCTCTCGTGGGGGAGCAGTGGTGGTACGAGCAGCAGCTGATGTTCTTCCCTTGCTTGAGTTCTGGCTGTGGTGCGAGCAGGCAATACTTCCTCTTCTTCTTCTTCAATCTCATCCTCCACAAGACGTGGCTTCTTGGTACCACGGCGGCTACCTGTGAAACAGCATATAGGTAGGGCAGGGAATAGATGAGTGCACAAGTTCACGGATAAGGAATCAAAAACTAGCCAATAGATGTAAAGAATGGTTGAATCGAGCAAATTTGGAAAACCCGGTACCGGGTAGTACCGGCTGAGCCGATTCAAGACTGAAATGGCACAAAATCGAGAGATTCAACCATACATTACACATATATGCTAGCTAACAAGGCCTAGGTGATCATCCATCCAACTTTAACCGTTGCCAACGGAGCTACCAACATTTCCTCTCCATACATCTAGGTTTCAAGATCTAGAAACAAAGAATGCAAAGAACGGGGAAATACCGGAGGCCATGGAGGAGATCGACGAGGGGATCGCTCCCACGGAGCAGATCTGGCCGGAGATGGCGGAGATCCGGCGGCCTAGGGCGGCGGCCGGAGTGAGGAGCAGAGGAGGCGACGGGGTGGCTTCGTGCGGGTGGGGAAAATGGGGAATAACCCCCACCCTGCCCGCACGGTGAAATATTAGATACCCGTGATTCCCGGTAGTACCGGGGCGGGCATCCGGTACTACCGGGGCCTGAATCTTTGCGAGCAGCAGAACTGCTTAGATTCAGAGCCCGGTACTACCGGATCCCACCGGCGGTACTACCGGGGCCTCCTAAGAAACCCCAGATTTCTCTTTTTGTGTAAGGAATTTGAACTTGTGCAAGATGGAAGTTGTTTTGAGATAGATGAAAGGCATAGGATTAGATCAACACACTGGAGATGGTACTTCATACTCAATTTGCAAGAATCAAACACACACAAAAACACCAAATTGAGCATGTTTTCCATAGGAGCACTAGAAAACCAATAAAATCCAAATGAAACCAACTCTTCACAAGGAAGAGGGTGGTGGCCGAGGCCACCATGTATGAGTATGTGGTGTGATACCGCGAAGATATATCTTGAGTCCACGGCCACTACTCGTCATTTAAGCTCACAATTCATAGAACGAATATAGAGATGCAAATGAATTCTTACTATCGGCATAATGGGGGGAGGGATGGTCCAATGGATTAGGACCGCACTCCCCCTATGTCCATGCCTACATCTAAACCAAATAAGTATCGTCTAATATGGGTAGGTATGCAAGAAATCCACTAAATCCAATTGGATATGTCCACCACATTTAGTTCTCCTCTCAACTCCTTGAATCTTGCTTCACCAAGAGGCTTCGTGAACATATCGGCGAGTTGATGCTTGGTGTTGACATACTTGATTGCAATATCACCCTTCTCAACATGGTCTCGAATAAAATGATACCGAATCTCAATGTGCTTGGTCTTGCCATGAAGAACCGGGTTGTGTGCAATTTTAATAGCACTTTCATTGTCACATAAAAGAGGCACTTTGTCACAAATGACACCATAATCCTTTAAAGTTTGCCTCATCCATAATAATTGTGCACAACAACTACCGGCGGCGATGTATTCGGCTTCGGTGGATGACGAGGCCACACAATTTTGCTTCTTGGAAGACCAACTCACAAGGGACCTACCAAGGAATTGGCATGTACCCGAAGTTGATTTTCTATCCATTTTGCAACCCGCCCAATCCGCATCCGAATAACCAACAAGATCAAAGCTTGTACCATGGGGATACCAAAGACCATAGTTGGGAGTATCCAACAAATATCTTAGAATCCTTTTGACCGCGGTTTCATGACTTTCCCTAGGACTTGATTGGAATCTTGCACACATACCCACACTAAACATAATATCCGGTCTAGATGCACAAAGGTAAAGCAAAGATCCAATCATAGAACGATAAAGCTTTTGATCAACTTCCTTACCATCCGGATCTAAGTGAAGATCCGCCTTGGAGTCCATGGGAAACTTATATGGCTTGGCATTGTTCATATCAAATTTCTTGAGCATGTCCTTAATATACTTGGCTTGACATAAGAATGTTCCTTCTCGAAATTGGTGGATTTCAAAGCCAAGAAAATAATTCAATTTTCCCATCATGGACATCTCAAATTCCTTGGTCATTAGCTTGCCAAATTGATCACTAAATTCACGGTTAGTGGAACCAAAGATAATATCATCAACATATATTTGGCATACGAAAAAATCTCCATTTACCCTTTTTGTAAAAAGAGTGGGATCTATTACCCCAATTTCAAAGCCACGGTCTACTAAGAACTCCTTGAGATGATCATACCAAGCACGTGGAGCTTGCTTGAGCCCATAAAGAGCCTTATGTAGTAAGTAGACGTGGTTAGGAAATTTAGGGTCTTCGAAACCCGGTGGTTGTTTAACATACACCAATTCATTTAGTGGACCATTTAAGAAAGCACTTTTAACATCCATTTGATATAAGACAATATTATGAGTAGATGCATAAGCAATTAGTAAGCGAATGGATTCAAGTCTAGCAACGGGGGCATAGGTTTCACCGTAGTCGACTCCTTCGATTTGGGTGTAGCCTTGTGCAACCAATCTTGCTTTGTTGCGAATGACTTGACCATGTGAGTCTTGCTTGTTCTTAAATATCCACTTGGTTCCAATGACATTATGGGAGGAGTCATTGGGTCTTTCCACTAATGACCATACTTTGTTGCGCTCGAAGTTGTTCAACTCTTCATGCATAGCCGCAACCCAATCCATGTCTTCAAGAGCATCATATACCTTGAGAGGTTCTAAGCTAGACAAACAAGAGACATGACCACAAAAGTTAGATAATTGATTGCGTGTGGACACACCTCTACGGATACTCCCAAGGATATTTTCTTTGAAGTGTTGTTGGTAATCCAATTTTGATGCACGCCGGATGACCCGGCGTTCCGAGGCTTGACCAATTGTTTCACCAACACAAATATCTTCATCATTGCCTTTATCTTGCTCATGGTCAACCCGAAGTGGAGTTCTTGGAGTTGTGGGTTCATTATGTTCTTGTTCACCACTAGAGTTGGGTGGGTCTTGACCATCTTCTTGATCAATATTTGAGGTGGATGGCTCAACTTGAGTAGAACTTGTTCCTTCTTCTTGAGTATCATCAATGGGTCCTTCAATAGGAATTAGTTCTCCAATCCCCATAGTTCTTATGGCTTGAGATGGGATCATCACCTACATCATCATGATCAATATGCTCCGCTTGGGAGCCATTATCCTCGACAAACTCCACGTTCATAGATTCTTCAACACACCCGGTGGATATGTTGTAGACCCTATAAGCATGAGACTTTGCGGCATATCCAACAAATATACCATCAAAAGATCTAGATTCAAATTTAGCAATTTTGCAACCTTTAATGTAAACATGGCATTTGCATCCAAAGACTCGAAAGTAAGATACATTTGGCTTTTTACCGGTGAGGAGTTCATATGGTGTCATGTCCTTGAGAGGACGGAAGAAGAGCCGGTTTGAGTAATGACAAGCGGTGTTGATGGCTTCGGCCCAAAAGTTGTATGGGGAATTAAACTCGGCCATCATAGTTCTTGCCATATCAATAAGAGTGCGGTTCTTCCTTTCGGCAACACCATTTTGTTGGGGAGTATATGCAGCGGAATATTGGTGTTGAATGCCCTCCCCACTTAGGAAATCATCCATAGTGTAATTCTTGAACTCCGTACCATTGTCACTTCTAATTGCCAAAATCTTGGAGTCATATTGGCGTTGAACTAGGGTTGCAAAGTCAATGAATATCTTTTGAGTTTCACTCTTCTTCTTGATGTAGAAAGTCCAACAATATCTTGAGTAATCATCCACAATCACCAAACAATATTTCTTGCCACCAAGACTATCATATGTGGGAGGCCCAAAAGATCCATATGAAGGAGCTCCAAAGGCCTCTTAGTGGAGATAATGGTCTTCTTGGGGTGATTCTTTTCATGCATCTTTCCGGCTATGCAAGCACTACAAGGACGATCTTTGGAAAAATTAACATCGGTTAGTCCTACCACGTGTCCACCCTTTACAAGAGTTTGTAAATTTCTCATACCGACATGGCCAAGTCGGCGATGCCAAAGCCACCCCTTGTCGCCTTTAGCCATTAAACATGTAGCGATTTGAGTGGTCTCTTTTGAGAAATCAACCACATACAAACCGTTTTCACGAAATCCAACAAAGGCGACATTGAGTGTTTGAGTGAAAAGGATGGTCACGTGGTATTTATTAAAAATAACGGTGTAACCGGCATTGCATAATTGACCAACGGAAAGTAAATTGTATGAAAGAGATTCGACAAGGAGGACCTTCTCAATGGATAACTCCGGAGTGATCACCACTTTACCAACTCCCACTACCTTGAGTCTTGCATTGTTGCCAACGGTGACATGAGAGAATGAGAGTAGTTGTTTCAATAAGTCCTTTACTAGTTCTTTGCTTCCGGTCATATGGGATGAGCATCCACTATCAATGAGCCATGAAGATCCACCGGAAGAGAAACCCTACAATAAATCAAGTCTTTGATTTAGGTACCCATTTTGGAATGGGTCCTCTTTTGTTAGTCACAAGGGTCTTTGGAACCCAAATAGCATAGTGATAATCATCTCCATATGAAGAGCCAACATATTTAGCAAAAACACAACCATTTGTAGATTTCAAAAGAACATATGAGGGGTTGTATTTTCCCGCAAAGTTATTGTGAGTGGCATTGCCCCTAGTGACATTACCACTCCCAATAGAGTTGTCATTTGCTTTGGCTAACTCCCCCTCCTTCACAAAAACAATATCTTTGGAAGGGGGAGTCGCCTTCTTCTTCTTGTTGTTGACCTTCTTAGAGTTGGGTGTGAACCCAATTCCTTCTTTGCCAACCACTCCCTTTTGATTGCTCAAAAGATCATTGAGGTTCTTTTCCCCTTGGATACAAGTGGCTAGGCCCTTCTCAAGTTGGGCCTTCAACCTAGTGTTTTCCTCAATAAGAGATGCCTTGACACATAAAGGGTTAGTGGTACAAGAATTTGCATCTTTATCATTGTGAGAAGTGGTGAAGCTAGCATAGATAAATTGAGCTTGTAGTTTGGCATATGACTCCTTGAGTGTAGTGAGCTCACTTGAGGTCACCTTGTGGGTTTCCCTAAGTTGCTCAAAACCCTCAAAGAGTTTGTTATGACTCTCTACAAGTTCCTCATTTTTACTTTTTAGATCAATAGCAATTTGAATAGAGGTTTCACGAGTTTCTTTTGCCTTGGAAAGATCCATGGCATGTGTCTCCTCAAGTTGCTCACGGAGCAATTGTTCCTCAACAAGTTGATCTTCTAGCTCACCAATCTTGTCGGCATGATCACATGCATGCCCTTCGAGCTCACAAATCCTAACATCCTTCACATCAAGAAGATGCTTGGCTTCTCCATATTGATACATGAGGGCCTCAACCATTTTCTTGGTTGGACCTTGGAGCTTGCTAATGAAGATAGAAATTTTATCCTCTTCTTCAATTTTCCCTACATCCTCAACACAATCCAATAGTGATGGGTTAGAGGAGATAGTAATTTTTGGTGGGGAATTCACCTTTGTTTCCTTGGCCATGAGGCACATGGGCTTGGAGATCTTGTCGTCGTTTGGAGATGAGAAGAGGTTGGCCAATGATGGAGGAAGGGTGCCCATTGCAAGAGCCGCCATTCCTACTTCTTCACTTGGTTCTTTATCCTCCTCACCTCCGGACTCGTATTCCTCTTCATGGGATGCCACAAGAGCCTTTTGAGGTGATCTCTTCATGTAGGTAGGCTTGGGGTGGTACTTGTTCTTCTTTAGAATGAGTTGACCACCATTATCCTCTCTTCTTTCATAGGGGCAATCCTTCACAAGATGAGTGTCCTTTCCACAATTGAAGCACATTCTTTTTATTGGTGAAGGGTTGACGCTCTTGTTCTTCTTGTTCCAAAACCGGGTGGCGGCAAGTGCAAGAACTTCATTGAGCTCACCCTCCAAGTCTTCTTCACCTTCATAGACCGGGCTTTCTTCATATCTTGGATGGTCTACCACACGAGCCTTCAAAGCAAGAGTCTTTGGGCCACGGACTTGGTTGAAAGACTTGGATGTGGACTTCAATGTATCATATGTGACAAATTGAGCCAAGATGTCATTGGGAGTCATTGTTGTGTAATCCGCTCTTGCATGGAGGTTCATCACCATAGTTTCACTATATGGCATAATTGCTTGAAGGAACTTGGCCTTGACCCATTCATCATCCATATCCTTCTTTCCATTTTCCCTACATGTCACCACAAGCTTGTAGAGTCTTCGGTAAAGTTCGGTCGGAGTCTCTTCGTCTAGCATGATGAAGTTGTCAACTTGATGTTGAAGGACGGCCGCATTGGAGCGTTGAATGCCCTCATTTCCTTCATACACGGTTTCAAGATAGAGCCAAGCCTCATTGCAAGTTTTGAGATTCCGCACATGATCTTCATCATTTGCGGTCATAGCACTCTCAAGAATGTACTTGGCATTTGCATCAAGTTGCTCATCAATCTCTTCTTGCTTGGTCAAGTTGTTGGGATCAACTGGGTTGAAACCATGTAGAACCACCCTCCAAAGATGCACAGATGAGCTGCGAAAATAAGACTCCATAGATTTCTTCCAAGTGAAATAACGAGTATTATCAAGCTTAGGAGGGGGTCTACCAAGGTTGGTTATATGAGGTTGAGTGAGTGAAACTTGAGTGAGATAAGAGCTAGGTGGAGCAAAGTTAAGAGAAGGCTTCTCATTAGGTTTATCATTTTTATCCTTGTCACTAGCACCCTTAATAGGGCTAGCGGATGATGAGGAGCCATTTTGATTAGATACCCGAGTATACACCTCATCCACCATTTTGCCTTTCATGAACCCAAAAAGTTCAATCATGGACTTCATGGTGATTGGGGCATCACCCTCGGGAGGGATTATTCCCGCTTCGATTAGTTCTCTATCAAGTTGTTCTCTATCAAATTTTTCTTGTTCCTTAGCAAGTCTTAACTCCTCATCTTTAGCACGTTGTACCTCCTCCGCACTAGCCATCCTCCTCTTTAGGCGATTAAGCCCTTAATAAAGAGACCTTGCTCTGATACCAATTGAAAGGATCGAGTAGGTTGACTAGAGGGGGGGGGGTGAATAGGCAACTACCAATTTTAATTTTCTTTTCAACAAGTTAAGGAATTGCTCAAATATAAGTTCTCTAGATATGCAACTAGATGAACAATCCTATATGATGAGCAATAAACAAGCTAGCAAGATATTCTACACAAGATAAGCTAGCAATACAAGTAAAGGAAGGTTAAGAGATAACCACACGGTGACGCGGAGATGTTCTACCGAAGTTCACTTCCCAATGGAAGCTACGTCTCCGTTGGAGCGGTGCGGAGTCACAAAGTGAACTCCGAATAGCCTTGATATGGCACACCGTATCTCCCTCGTGTTATCCTCCGATGAGGAGATCCACGAGCCACTATATGATGCCCTCGAGGTCGGCAACAAACCTTTACAAGGATGAGGCACACTCCACAACCGAATTGGAGGCTCTCACCAAATTCCCGCGGCTCCCAAAGCCACAAGAATCACAAGGCCGGGTCGCGTCTCCACAACTTAATTGGAGGCTCCCGGCTAATCCTTGTGGCTACCAAAGCCACAAGAATCACAAGTATCTTCTAGGTATCCAATGTATCAAGTTACACAAGATCTACAAGTGACTAGGTCGATGTAGACAAATCGGCTCGGTGGAGATGCGGATCTAGGGCTCCTCCTTCACTCCTCAAAGTATCAACGTGTTTGAGTGGTTGGAGTGGGAGCTCTAGTAGATTGAAGCTTGCAACAATGGTGGAGAGAGAGTGAGGAATCAAGCTTAGTCAACCGGAGGTAGGTGGAGGGGTATAAATACCCCTCCCAGAAATCTGGCCGTTGGAGCTGTAAACAGCCCGCAGCGGTAGTACCGGGCCTCGCCCGGTAGTACCGGCTGACAGGGAAATGACGGCCTGGCGCCAGACTGGTCAACGCCCTCTCCACGCGCGCATCGGTAGTACCGGACCGCCTGGTCCGGTAGTGCTCCCCACCCGGTAGTACCGCGCTTACTACCGGGGCTACTACCGGATTAAATCGAGCGAGTCCAGAGAGCTTTTGGAGATCCGGTACTGGGCCCGGTAGTTCCGCATGGCAGAACACCCGGTAGTACCGGGGTGAACCCGGTAGTACCGGCTGAAGCTATGAAGACTGCTTTTCTTCCTTTTCTTGAGACAAAACCTGTGCAATATTAATTGATACAATCCTGCACACTTTTAGCACACACATTAGACATCTAAGTGTGTTGTCAACAAACATCAAAACACTGTGGGGAAGGATATGTCCTTTCAGCTGTGCTAGTATTGCTATTTGGTAGGAAATCCCACTTTCATATAATTTATGTGATGGTCCTTACTTTTATTAAAAAATAGATTCCCCTCATCCTTCTCCTTTCGCTCGCTCATGTCGTTCTTGTGGGACCACACATCCACGCGGCCATATGCGTCGTGGGTCCTGCTTGCCGCGGCCGAGAAGTTGGTCGTTGAGTTGCACGAGAAGGCGGTCAAAGAGCTCTACGTTTTCACGTGGCGCGAGATGACGTGGATCAGGTACGGCCCTTCGAGCACCTCACTTACATCGCGGTGTGTGTGTTACTCGTGCCCATGAAGATCCACGAGGGACACCTCCGTCGCGCCCACATGGCGATCTCTAACCTATTCGCGCACGAGGACCGGTGTCGTCGTTGCAACCCCTTGCCGTCAGATGTCTCAGTCGGAGCGGGCGGCGGCGCCCTCCTCCTGGTGACGGGCATATTCAACGTGATGAATGTCATGGGGAAGCATATTATATGACAGAGTCAAAAGCCAAGGAAGTGGAGGTCAAGTAACAGCAAGAGAGGTCCGGATCATGACGGCCGACTTGAGCACCATGTCCTAAACAAAAAGGGCTTGGTTTCAAAAGAGCCAAAAGTTCATGATCTATCGAGATGCGTGATCATCTTATATTTGTGGATTGCATGAACTATGAGACTGGGCACGTGCGATTATTTAAGGTACAATGTTGTATGCCGGGATGTCACTGTATTCTTTTGGTAGTATGAAAAAATGCTAAAACTTCATATCAAAATATAAGACTTTCTAACTTTTTTGTTTGTGTCCAAATTCGTTACTAAATGAGTGAATCAACACAGTAAAACATGTCTACATACGTACGAACTGGACCCACACAAAAATGTTAGGAAGTCTTATATTTTAATACGGAGGGAGTATCTCATTTTGATGAAAATATGCCAAATGATCATAATTAGAAAAAAAAAACTCCGTATGAGACAGAGCAAACGGCTCCCTCGGCCATCCGACTGACTTCTGAGGCAGAGCACAAGCACAGACGCGCCTTTCCTATCGGCGTGCACTGCGATTGGAGGGGCAAAACCGTCAAACAATTATTGCCACGCGCACACCTCCGGCTTCCCTTTCCCCTCTCGGCTCGCAGCTTCGGAGGTCGCTCCGTCGCTCTCGCTCCCCATCCCATCCCTCCTCCCCCCCCCCCCCCCGCCCCAGCTCCCGAACCCTAGCCCCCGGTCCGGCGGCCGCATCCCCGTCCCCGTCGAGCCGGCGAGCATCATCCAAGCTACGGCCCCGCCTCCCCGTCCTCTCTTCCTCCGGGCGGAAACCCTAGCTGGGCGTCCAATTCCCCTCCACGACCGCCCCGCCGCTGCCTCACGCCGGAGAGTAGGAAGCTGCCGCTTCTCGCGGGCGCCCATCCCACCCTCCGCGCCGCCGGCGTGCCCCGGAGGCGTTCTTTGCGGCCTCTCCCCGTGGGGCCAAGGATTCGGAGGGACCTTCCCAGGGGCTCCCGCCCCCCGCGCCGCTCAGGTTGGTTCTTCTCTCTCTGCCACTCTCCGATTAGTAGGGGTCTGATCTATGATTCTGTGGCTTCGAACCGACCGGGTCGCTCCGTCGATTAGTGATTGAAATAACCTGGCGTCTATCATGGCAAAATCGGATCTTTTAGGGTTAGGTTAAGGAACCCTCTCTTCTTTACGTTGGTCTCATGGGGACAAATTGGGCGTCTACCCTGGCATAATTTTATTGGATAATCAGCTTAAGGTGGTTTTATTAGGGCTGTCATACGGCGCATCCCACGCAAACCGCGGCCATGTTCACCTGACATCAGCGCACTCGGCTATATAGGCGCAACCATTTCATAGCGAATCAGACGGTGCGCGGCTGGTCGCCCTGCAGGACTGTGTCTTCTTTACGTCGGCATGTTTTCGCATGGGGACAGTTGGGCCTCTACCCTGCCATAATTTTATTGGATAATCAGTTTAAGGTGGTTTTATTAGGGCTGTCATAAGGCTAGTCATAGTGGGGAGTAACTTATACTAGTAACATACACATATTACGAGTCTATGTTACCACCTCCATATGGGTAGTAATAACATATGTGTGCTGTCATGTAAGGCTTTATTAATTAGTTTGTAGACTGATATTGTCTTGAGATATCTGATGTAATGGTAACATAGCTAGTTACTCCATTTGTCTCTCTTCTTTAATTGCATGCCATATCATCATTTTTGCTTATGTGGCATTTATGTTACTACCTATATTACTCCCACTATGGGTAGTCTAAGGTGCATCCCACTCGGCGGTGGCCACGTTCACCTGACATCAGCGCACACGGATATATAGACGTCACCGTCGTAGCGAATCAGATGCTGCACAGCTGCTCACGCCACATGACCGTGTCTTGTATATGGTGTCACTTTTCGCATGGGGACAATTGGGCTTGTACCCTGCCATAATTTTATTGGATAATCCGTTTAAGGTGGTTTTATTAGGGCTATCATACGGCGCAACCCACGCGGCGGCAGACCTGACATCAGCACACACGGCTATATAGACGTCACCATCATGGCGATCGGGCGGTGCACAGCTGGTCACGCAACAGGACCATGCTCGGCATGCTCGCGCCACATTTTTGCTGTTTTTCTTGTACTACATAGATGAATTATACGCAAATAAAAAAGCCCATGATCATACAATCTTATACCGCCAACAGAAACAAGATGCGACCAACTTTCTTGATACCGACAAGCTTGATTACAGGCATACAAGTTGCAACCCTTGTATTAGGCAAATGGCACATGGCATCTGCGCTGGCTATCTTGCTATATAGGTCTTTCGTTCACATGTCTTGTCTTTTGTTGTATTGTTTCGACCCAACGTCATTTAGTTGTATTATTGTTATTTGCTACTTTATCAAGTTTCTATTTGTGTTCTTTTGATTTTCAAGTAGGACTTAAATTTATGCTGAAATGCTATAAATATTCTGCTTACAATTTAATTTAAAGCATGCCAAACACATGCTTTAGTCCCTTTTCCGGTTTGTTATTTCTGATACAGGAGCTAAAGTTCATAATTTTTAAACGTTGTTGTAAGCATTAATAAAGATTGTTTTGAGTAACTTCAGAATTAAGTACCAATATAGATAGTTGATATAAAATTTTGTGGGGTACATAGCTACTACGATGATTATTTGGTTATACTAAGTGATGTTTGTGCCAATAAATTCGAAACATTGAATCTGTGCCAATTGTTTTGTTAGTTTAGAAAAAACAGTTGCCATAGCTTGCTCACAAAACAAGGATACTTTGGGGCCTGGGTATTTTTTATTAACTTCTGATTATATTTACATTGCCTTGTGCAATCCTTGTCCCACATGCGGTAAACTTGGTCTGTACATGCCCCTTGGGAACAAAATGGTTAAAAAGGAAATATGCCGAAACTGAATAAGGAGTTGCGGAATATTTGTTTCTTATCTGCTCATAACATCTTTCCTGCTTATAAAGTTTGGAGTGGGTGTGAGTCCATTCCTCTTCCCCCACAATTACTCCATGTGGGACAAACAACCTTGCAAAACTCACAAATAAGTAAATGCTATTTCTCTCTAAAAAAAAAGTAAATGCTATTTCACTGACATATGGGACCAACTCTTGTAAATAAACAAACCGACAAATAAAAAAAATGTTTAATCGAGATTCGAACTCACCCATCTCTAGTTTTCAGATTTCTTCTCCAAACCAACTCTCACTGTTTTCTATCGTAACATAAAGGAGTGAACAGTACTACTTACTCGAATGCAACAAAGATCTCATCCTCCTACGTGAACGTGGTCCTCGTCCCATGTGCCCATATTTTCGCGTTTCAAAATTTTAAATGTTGCCTCGCTTCAAATCTTACAATGGCCCTTTCATGGTTGCTTCAGATGCCAAGCTCCTTGACGCCTATAACTCATCATCTGTTCGCCCTATTTATTGCTCGAACCAAGCAGCGGTCGTATGACACTAACGTCTTTCAACGATCTTGCAAGCTGGTGGCCCTACGTATTTTTTTACTGGCTTCATAACCATGCACGTGCATTATGTTAGTTAGCTTGAAAATATAAATTATTGGAACAAAGCATGCAAGTAACTCCGTGTTTCCTGCACCCATTTTGTCTTTCTCGTTCAGACTTCTTACTTTCCTCTTTCCAAATGAGCAGTTAAAATAATCAGCTAGTGTTTTTATTTCATAGATTTTATTTGATCAGTACCGCCATAAATTTTGTTCAGTTAAATAATCAACTCTTATTAAAATGATAGTGCATGATCAATTTCTCAATTGTTGTTCGTCTATTTTCTTTGGCTGAGCTACTTATTCATCTGGTCATGTTAAGCAGCTTGCTTCTGACTGAATATTATGTTTTCAGCCCTGACTGAGAAGATTTGCTGTGTCATGTGTGCCTATCAGAGAGGGCATCACCAAGTCTGAAGTTATTGGTCATTTGTCGAGACCAGAAAGTAAGAATTGTAAGCAGACACAATGACCACACAAGCCTGTAAGAAGAGGAGGTCAGTTTACATAAGCAGTGGGTCAGAAGATTCTGGTACAGATTCAGAGGTTGAAGGAAGTAAACTGTCTCAAAAATCTAGGGTGACTTCAATTTCCTCAAGTGAACATCGACCATCCTCTAACAACAAGGCTAAAAGCATGAACCCTAGCAAGACAAGGGTGTGTAGAAATGTTCTGGGGAAGCTCATGGATCACCCAGGTGGTTGGCTTTTTCATCAACCAGTGGACCCGGTCCTATTTGGTATTCCTGATTACTTTGATGTTATCCGTAATCCAATGGACTTGGGCACTGTTAAGAAGAAACTCACAAACAAGAGCTATGCTGGCACTGATGAGTTTGCAGCAGATGTGAGGCTAACATTTTCAAATGCAATGAAGTATAATCCTCCCGGAAATCAGGTTCACTCAGTAGCTGAACAACTGAACATAATGTTCGATTCAGAATGGAAATTATATGAAAGAAAATGGAGAGACAGAAATCTGGCGTCAGAGCAGCTGCAGATGAAGGTAATTAAGGCTCGTACTGCTGTCGATTCAAAGCCAGTGGTTTCTAGAGGGCTGGTCTCATGCTCCAATTCACTTGCAAAGAAGACATTGACAGATGCAATATCCTCCAAAGTAAGATCACATGAGACCTTCAATCACTCGATGATGTGTTACTTTTGTCCTTCTAGCAGAAATATAATTTTTATTTATTGTTATATGCTCTGTGCCCAGGTAAAAATTAAGTTTTCTGTGCGGGGCTTGGGGCAGACCTTGTCCAATGGTGTTAGTGGTGTGATTTCTTTTCACTATGTGCCACAAACTTTTCTTCATCACACTCTTTTGTCGTGATTATTGATTATTTCTTTTTAATTTTCAATTCAGATAAACCTTTTCAAGCAGCTGCTAGCAGAGTCGGCTCTTTAAATCATTCTATCCCTTGCTCCAAGGTTTTGGCAATGAGTTTTTTATTTGATGCATTTCTATCTTGGTCTTATAGCACATTATTAATGAACCAAATTCCCAGTTGCCCCTCCTAAGCATGTATATTATCTTTAGGAGAGCGCTAAAATAACGAAGGTGCAATCAAGTGAGCGCAGCTCTCAGTCGATTGGTATGTTCAGGAATTCCACATAATTTTATTCAACGCTATGTATCTTTGCTAATGTACATATTTGCTATTGTAGGAAATGAATCTCGGTCTTGCAGCGATACTTCAACTTCACCTCTTGCGTCATATGGGCAAGGTTGTTTCGGCTTGTTCTCTTTTTATTATATGTTTGTTTCATGTGGTTGTTGCTTAATTCGTTGCAGTGATAACGTAACAGTTAGGAACTTAGAAAAATCTTGATGCCATATAATTTGGTGCTAATATACTGCTTTTGTGATGTGAATTTTAGGAGATGGAAGCTATATACATGATGAACCTTTGTCACCAACCAAAGCCCTTCGTGCAGCAATGCTAAAGAGACGTTTTGCTGGAACAATCGTGAAAGCACAGCAGAAGGCACTTCTGGACCATGTAATGTTTCTAGAACGCATGCTAGACTGTGTAAATTGCAATTGTGCTATTCATTTGCTGTAGGCAAGTCTTTCGCTGCACTCAGGCAGCTCTAGCTGACATGCTGGTTTGATCTCCTAGGGGGAGAAAATAGACCCGGCAAAATTGCAGATAGAAAAGGAGAGGCTGGAAAAAAGGCAGCAAGAAGGTAATAATTAACCCTGAGCTTCTAATAGGCTATTATTTATAGGCTGGGTATGTTTTGTTGTCTGCCAGTATTGTGAGTTGGCCAAGTATTACGTATGTGCACTGAGCTTCTAACAGGTAGCAAGAAGGCAATATTTAGCACTGAGCTTCTAATAGGCTATTATGTATAGGCTGGGTATGTTTGTTGTCTGCCAGTATTGTGAGTTGGCTAAGTATCACGTATGTGCACTGAGCTATCTCACCCAAAATAAGCTACACTTATCTGAATTCTCAAGCTTTGATCCGTTGTTCGAAATCGGTCTGGTGAATGTTGGAGAAGTGTCAGGAAGCAAGTGTTCAGTATGGTCGGTAGATGGTACATTGTAACCTAGTGTTTGAGCTAATATTGAATTGATTGGTTACAGTTGGGAACTGTCCTTTGCGTGTTATGGAAATAAGTTATATGACATAAACCTTATTCGCTTCTAAAATGGGTTGTTGATTAACCAAGTTCTCCTTTTTCTTCTGAAAGTAATTTTGCTTTTGATTGAAAACATCCGTGCGCCAAGCCGCCAACCAAATCTGGAAGGGTTTAACTTGGTTTATAGTTACTTATCTGGTGTCGGTAACAAGATGAAGACATAGACAGGTTAATAAATGAAAGATAGTTATGCATTAGCATTAGTAATCAGTTAGCTGTAGACACTTGTGTCTCAGTCAGTTAGGCAGCCAGTTTGTAACGTCTATGAAAGGAGGACCTGTTTCTTGTCAGCGATCAAGAAGGAAGTTATAACATCTGGGGATAGTAGTTATTTGAAGATTCCTTGTTGTTTGTTGATCTGTTAAGGAGATGGATTAGTGGGTTCTGTGAGTTTTTCCCTGCTCGTTCTATAGAATACACTCGAAAATTATACTACCTCCATTCCTCAAAATAAGGCATATATTGTTAGTCAAAAGTCAACATAGTGTAATTTTGAGAGACAAATATATGAACATTTACAAGATTTAATAAAAGGGCAGCCCCGGTGCAGTAGCTCCCGCTTGCGCAGGGTCCGGGGAAGGGTCCGACCACTTTGGGTCTTTAGTACGCAGCCTTTCCCTGCATTTCTGCAAGAGGCTGTTTCCAGGACTTGAACCCGTGACCTCATGGTCACAAGGCAGCAGCTGTTACCGCTGCGCCAAGGCTCCCCTTCACAAGATTTAATAAACAACTATGAAAATATGTTGTATGTCGGGTCTATAGATATTGATTTCATATTCTAAATTTTATAATTTTGTCTATATGATCTCTCTCTCTTTTCACAAGTACAGCTGTAAACTCTAGGTCTGGCTTATTTTAGTGTCACGTTGACATTGAGTTATGCCATTGCTGTGAATGCTGACCTTACATGGGCGTCTTCCTCCATTTTTTTCTCTGCGACAGAGAAAGAAAGGATTGAGGCCCAGGTGAAGGCGGCTGAAGCCGCTGCTCAGTTCAGGTTGGATGAAGAAATGAGAATTAAGAGGGAGCGGGAAAGAGAGGCAGCACGCCTGGCACTACACATGGTACTGGCTGCTTGTCATCTTCTGACCAACGCGTTTCTAAGCTTGATGTTACATTACACGGTGGCTGTTACAATCTCTCCTCTTTTTGTGTAGATGAAGAAGACTGTTGATATTGACAACAGCGACTTCTTAAAGGACCTGGAAAACATGACCAAAAAGTGGGAGCTGAACCCCCCTGGCAAATTAATTGTGGATTTTGTCGATGGGATGGATCTTCCACCTGGTCTGGGGAGCCCGCTGGAGAGGCTTGGCCTTTTCATGAAGAAAGATCTTGAAGAAGAGGTCGAGCATGAAATGGAGGACAGCATATCGCCCTCCATGGATGTCGACGTGGAGGAAGGAGAGATCGGCTGCTGTGGGTAGCATCTCTTAAACACGCTTTTTTTCCTCCGTTGTTTCTCAGATCATAGTGAACATGCTCGCCGGGGTTACAAGATTATGTGATTCTATCCTGCATCCAGGCTATGTCATAAGTGGAGTAGGTAGTTCTTGTGGTTTGTGTGTCTTGTGAGTCTAAGCAAGTCCTCCATAATGTCTCCGCGGAACTCTGAACTGGGGTGATTCTCGATCTTGTGGTTCTCAGCAACAGTATGACGGCACTGTATGCTGTAGGTGTTCTGAGTCTATTTATAGCGAGTTCCTTGTACGCACATCCTGTAAAAACAATTGAGCAAAGAAAAAGAAAAAATAGTGCTGAAATGCTAGTATATATACGGAGTACATTTTAGTTGCTGATGGTGAAGAGTGAAGGCGCATAATTTGCAATGGTGGTGTTTCTTTGTGCCAAATGAATGACGATCACTCTGCTAATGCTTGCCCACATGGCTGTGGACTGGAGGGATTTTCTGTGTACCCATCGGCGTACTGTATGTCGTTGTGAGTGACGCTGGAGCGAATCAAACGATGATAAGTAGCGGAAGGTTGTACAAGCGTACAACAAAGTGGCTGTAGTTTAGTGGTGAGAATTCCACGTTGTGGCCGTGGAGACCTGGGCTCGAATCCCAGCAGCCACAAACTTAATTTTGTCTGTTAATTTGTTTAACTTTGTCTTTTTCTGTCTTCTCCAAGTTTTATTCTCCTTGTGCAAATACTATATCACAACAATGGTGAGTGCAAAAGGAAAACATAACGATGCAATATTAACAAGATCGTGTATTTAGTGTCAAAAGGACACAACCAATATAAAACTATAAGGCACACACTTATTTTGTGGTGAGAATTCCACGTTGTGGCCGTGGAGACCTGGGCTCGAATCCCAGCAGCCACAAACTTAGTTTTGTCTGTTAATTTGTTTAACTTTGTCTTTTTCCGTCTTCTCCAAGTTTTATTCTCCTTGTGCAAATACTATATCACAACAATGGTGAGTGCAAAAGGAAAACATAACGATGCAATATTAACAAGATCGTGTATTTAGTGTCAAAAGGACACAACCAATATAAAACTATAAGGCACACACTTATTTTGTCTGTCACTTATTTTTTGTCAGTTAATCTGATTAACCTTGTCTTCTTCTGTCTTCTCCAAATTTTATTCTCCTTATGCAAATACTATATTCACAGCAATGGTGAGTGCGGAAGGAAAACAAATCTCCTAACGATGCAATATCAACAAGATCATGTATTTAGTGTCGAAGGGACACAACCAATATAAAACTATAAGGCACACACTTATTTTGTTTGTCAGTTAATTTGATTAACTTTGTCTTCTTCCGTCTTCTCCAAATTTTATTCTCCTTATACAAATACTATGTCACAACAATGGTGAGTGCAAAAGGAAAACAAATCTCCTAACGATGCAATATCTACAAGATCATGTATTTAGTGTCAAAAGGACACAACCAATATAAAACTATAAGGAGTTTGAAATAGCTCCAACCATACGTGCAATACATTTGTGCACTAAACATAGTGCAAGACATGCAGGACATTAAAACATAGTGCGTCGTATGGTAGAACATCAATGCAACACAAGACAATGCAATACATGTGTTCAGAGTAGGATATCGAAACACAATGCATCATAAGGCAAAATATTATTGAAGCGGAAGGCAGTGCAAAATATGCACTCGACATAGGGACTTTTAAAGACAATGCAAAATATGTACTCATGGCAAGACATTAGGAGTTAGTGCAAACATGCACTCAGAGCAGGACATATAAAGCAGTGCTAAACATGCAATGAGGTTAGAACATCGGTGCAATGAAACACAGTGCAAAACAGCCGCTTAGAGCAGGACATAAAAACACGACAAAGGCAGGACAGAACATGAACTTTAGGGCGGTGCAACCGAACACAATGCATGAAATAGTCGTTGCACTACAAACCAAAGGCAGTGCAACCCATGTACTCTAAAGGTGATAGAGTCTTCTTCATACGTGGCTCCAGGTTTGAACAAACGAGCACCATGCGATTCGGTTCTTCTTCACGTGGTGGGAATGTTTGGACGCGTTCCCGAGGTTGCACTACGAGGTCGGTCTGGCTCGTTGGCCCGAGGATATGTCGTGACCGGCAGTTGGCATCTTCGACTTTGTTGCTCCCAATGAGGGCGGTATTCACGTTGGGAGGATAGGTCGCCTCGGACCATCGCCCAACATACACGTGCTCGTTACAACGTTCCACATGGACCATTGTCACCCCTAACAGTTCTAGGAGCTTCGTCACGAGGTAAGTTTAGTGAGGAATTGCGAGGAACTGAGCAAGTTGCGGTGTGCCGAAGATCGCATTGTAGGGCATCTCAAGGTCGACGACTTCAAATAGACACATCTCCGTACTGATGTTAGATCCGCCTCCAAAGGCGACATGTAGTGTGATCTTTACCAACGGTGTATCGAAGGTTCCTACAATGATCCCCCTAATCTCCTTGACGATCTCCTTGCAGGAGGGCCTTGATGCTCTGGCATATCTTGCTAAAACAGGTCTAGCGTGTCATGTACACGTATGTATCCGTATGTAACTTGTATTACGCTGATCATATATAAAGGAAGACGTGGAGAGGCTTTGCCCACGGAAACCCTAAACCTATTCACTTTTACTTGGTATCAGAGCCAACCCTAGCCGCCGCCGCCGTCTCTCCCTGTCCGCAGCGCCGCGCCCTTGTGCCGCCGCCGCGATGTCGTTCACCTCCGCGTTGACCGCTGCGATGGTCTCCAGCGATGCCCTCACCGCCTCCGCGCCTCTCGCTGTGCCACTCCACCCATCGCTCCACCTTCGGCCTCGGCGGTCGTCCCAACAATTCCGTCCATCGCGGTCGCCCTCGACCGCAGCAACTTCATGCTATGGAGGGCTCTATCCCTTCCCAACTTCGCCGGAGTTCGCCTCCATGGTTTCCTCGATGGCACGGCAAAGGCGCCGTCGCCGACCGTGACGACAGGCACCGGCGATGCTGCTCGGACCGTGTCCAATCCCGAGTACGAGCAGTGGTGGACCTCGACCAGAAGGTCCTCGGGCATCTCCTCGGATCCATGCACGTGGAGATCTCAGCCCAGTTGATCGGCTGCAAGACGGCTGCTGCGGCATGGGCAGCCGTGCATGCCATGTTCGGCTCTCAGAACAGCGCCGGTGTTCGGAATCTCCGGCGTCAGATCCAGGCGCTGCGGAAGGGGGACAGGCCGCTGGCGAGTATATGCAGAAGGTGAAGGCACTTGCCGACGCCATGGCTGCCGCCGCCTCTCCACTTCGCGATGACGAGGTCATTGATTACATGCTGACCGGGCTAGGTTCGGCGTTTAACCCCATCGCCGCCTCGATGAACTTTGCGGTCGCCCCGGTCACGCTCACCGCGTTCTACTCTAGTGTTCTTCACTACGAGGCTTTACAGCAGCAGCAATCGGAGACCGAGGACTGGGCTTCCTCGGCCAACGCTGCTTCGCGTCCGGTCTACAACGCCAATCCGGGACGTGCGTACGATGCAGGTCGCCCTAGTGGCGGCCGCCCGGCTGGCAATCCCGTTCAGCCAGGGCCTGGTGGCTATGGCCAAGGTCAGGGTGGTGGCGGTCAAGGCCGCAACGGCGGCAATGGCAATGGCAACGGCCGCAGTGGAGGAGGAAACGGTGGCGGCAATGGCCGTAACCGGCGCTGGCGCCCCAAGTGTCAACTCTGCAGAAACTGGGGACACGAGGCGGGAGATTGCCGCGGCCGCTATGAACATGACAACCGCGCCGGCAACTCCGCATCGACCTCCTCCTCCCACGAGCCACCTCACTGGGTCATGGACTCCGGTGCGACGGACCACCTGACGAGTGACCTGAAGCGCCTCCACTTCCACGAGCGCTACGGCGGGAAGGATCAAGTGCAAGTGGCCAATGGTGCAGGTTTGTCTATTTCGCATATTGGTCATTCCAATTTAGCCGGTTCATCTCTTCGTTTAAGAAATATTCTTCATGTTCCACATATAAATCAACACCTTCTATCTGTTTATCGTCTTGTCACCGACAATGATGTTTTTGTGGAGTTTCATCGTTTCTTTTTCCTTGTTAAGGACAAGGCCACGAAGAGAATTCTTCTTCACGGTAGAAGTCATGGCGGCCTCTACCCCATCCCGCTTAGTCGTGCGTCATCCACCTCCACTCGCCAGGCATCTTCCAGCGTCAAGACCACCCCGTCTCAGTGGCATCAGCGTCTCGGTCATCCCACCAATAATGTAGTTCAAAACATTGTTAGGAGTGGTTTAGTGTGCTCTTCGGAGAGTCAGACTTCAGTTTGTGATGCTTGTCAACGTGCTAAGAGTCGACAATTGCCGTATAATTTGTCTCATCGTGTTTCTACTATGCCTCTTGAGTTAGTTCATTCTGATGTTTGGGGGCCTGCCATCGCCTCGTCTGGGGGGTATAAGTATTATGTTAGCTTTGTCTATGATTACTCTCGTTTTTGTTGGATTTATCTCCTCAAGCACAAGTCTGATGTTGAACAAGTGTTTTACGCTTTCCAGGCTCATGTTGAGCGTCTCCTTCACACTAAAATCATAGCCGTTCAGTCGGATTGGGGTGGCGAGTACCATAAACTGCATCGTTATTTTCAGCGCACGGGGATCTCTCACCGTGTGTCCTGTCCACACACTTCTCAGCAAAACGGGGTAGCTGAACGCAAACATCGACATCTTGTAGAGACGGGTCTTGCCTTGCTGGCTCATTCCTCTCTCCCATTGCGTTTTTGGGATGAGGCTTTCCTTGCAGCGTGTTACCTCATTAATCGCATGCCTACACCTGTTATTCAACAGGATACACCATGTATCGCCTTCTCAAGGTGACACCCTACTACACCTTCCTCCGCACGTTTGGCTGTGCGTGTTGGCCGAGTTTGCGCAAGTATAATGCCCATAAGCTTGTGTTTCGTTCCACCATGTGTGTGTTTTCAGGGTATAGCCCCATGCATAAGGGATACAAGTGCTTAGATCGCTCCACGGGAAGGATCTATATCTCTCGTGATGTTGTTTTCGATGAGTCTGTGTTCCCCTACTCCACACCCGGTGTTACCGTTGATGTCTCTGATGGCTACGTGTTGGTGAACCCCAAGAGGAAGGTTATGATGTAGACAGCAGAAGTTTTCCCTTGAATAATCTACCCAAGGTTATCAATCCAGTAGGACTTGACGATCTATCGGAAGGTTGTTGATGTTGACTCCCCCTGGCGCTAGGGAGCTTGCACCAACGTGGAATCTGCACAGACACAAACCAGAACTTTGCCCAACACGAAACAGAGAGGTTGTCAATCTCTCCGGTCTTGCAGAAACAAAGAGTTAAACGTATGGTGTGGAAAACAGCAGGAAAACAGCAAGTAACAGGAAACAGATGATTGCAGCAGGTTGTGTAAACAGTATGAGGAAATTGGACCAGGGTCCACAGTTCACTAGTGGTGTCTCTCTCAGAACAGATAACTAGCATGTTGGGTAAACAAATTACAGCTGGGCAATTGACAAATAGAGAGGGCATAACAATGCAATACATGCCAAGATGTCTACTATGAAATCTAGTTGGGCATTACAACAAAGTACATAGACCGTTATTCCAACCGCATCTATGCCTAAATAATCCACCTTCAAGGCAGCATCCGCATCCTATTCAGTATTAAGTTGCTAACAACAGATTATTGCATGAAGTAAAGTGTGTAATGTAATCAATACAAGTGCCCTTGGACACTGCACCAATGTTTTATCCCTAGTAGCAACAGCACATCTACCATCTTAGACCTTTCTGTCACTGATCCAGATATCTAGAGACTGAACCCACTATCGAGCATAAATACCCCCTCTTGGAGTCACAAGCATCTACTTGGCCAAAGCATCTACTAGCAACGGAGAGCATGCAAGATCAAGAGCACATAGATAAACAACTTGAATAAACATGGTATCAATATTCATCGGATCCCAGCAAACACAACATCTAGCATTACAATAAGATGATCTTGATCATGTTAGGCAGCTCACAAGATCTAAACATGGAGGCACAAGGTAGAGAGACAACCATCTAGCTACTGCTATGGACCCGTAGTCCAGGGGTGGACTACTCACGCATCACTCCGGAGGCAGGCATGGTGATGTAGAGCCCTCCGGTGATGATCTCCCCTCCGGCAGGGTGCCGGGAAGAGCTTCAGAACTCCTCCGATCTGAGATTGACGATGACGGCCGCGACGGAACTTTTCGTGGAATATGATCGACCGTAATAGGGTTTTCGCGTCGCGGAGAATATATAGGCGAAGAGGCGGCGTCGGTGGCCGAGGGGGGCCACCACGCCATAGGGGGGCGCGGGCCCACCCTGGGCCGCGCCCTAGTGTGGCGTGGCCCCCTGGTGGGTCTGCTCCGACTCCCCTTTGGACTCCGTGATCTCCTCGTGATATTATTGACGATGTCTTTTGTTTCGTCCAATTCCGAGAATATTTCCTTAATAGATTTTCTGAAACCAAAAACAGCAGAAAACAGGGAACTGGCACTGTGGCATCTTGTTAATAGGTTAGTCCCAGAAAATGCATAAAAATGATATATAAAGTAACCAAAACATGTAGCAATTGATATAATAACAGCATGGAACATCAAAAATTATAGATACGTTTGAGACGTATCAAGCATCCCCAAGCTTAGTTCCTGCTCGTCCTCGAGTAGGTAAACGATAAAAACAGATAATTTTTGAAGTGACATGCTACCAACACAATCTTTGATCAAATAACAATGTAATGCACATGATCTGAATGAAGTGATCCAAGCCAATGGTCTATAGTTTGCAAGCAAGTAAATAAAGAGTAAACATAAGTGATCACACAAGTGCAAACTTTCATGAATAATACTATAAAACATTTAGAGATATAATAGTCTAACATAATAGTTAGTCACAGCAGCAATAATTCTCAACATGAAAGTGTTTGTATCAACACAAAGGAAGATAATAGCTTCAGCTTTGCTTCAACTTTCAACATGTATATCATATAGATAATGTCAATGCAAAGAATATGATCAACCAAACACAAAGTTATGTAAAAACTGTTATACTGGAGTTGACAATGATGTTTGCTTAAGTAGACAGAAAGAAGTGGGAAAACTGACTCAACATAAAAGTAAAAGAATGGCCCTTCGCAGAGGGAAGCAGGGATTAACATCATGTGCTAGAGCTGTAGTTCCCGAAGGCATATAGAGAGCATAAAATATTGTTTTGTAAGGTAATGGTGTATACAGGTGTCAACAAATCAAATAGCAGGTACTTGTCATCTTCCATGGCTAACTAACTTTTAGAGCGGTTCCGAGAGTTTTTAGGACTGCACTTGTAACAAGCACTTATTGGTGACACTCCTCCCAACCATTTACTTTCCACAAACCATGGCTAACCGAATCCTCGGGTGCCCACCAACATTCACCATGGAGGAGTGTCTATTTATTTATTTATAGGGTGGACTAACCAGCTCTTTAATGCAAAATAAAAGGTGGAGAAGCAGATGAAGCTGCCAATCCTTGTAAATTAATTAGCATGGAAGATGACAAATCTCACTACTACGTCCTTATGAGCTTTTCAAGTAGTGACACAAAAAGGATAATGTTTTGAGTAGTTAGTAGATAGCACATGAAGAAATTTACTTGGAATGGTGAAAACACCACATAATAGGTAGGTATGGTGGACACAGGTGGCATGGATTTGGCTCAAGGTTTTGGATGTACAAGAAGCATTCCCTCTTAGTACAGAGTTTAGGCTAGCAAGGTTATTATAAGCAAACATCATTATCAACTGGAATAGCAAGAGTGTACATAAAACACAAGGTTTGACGAACCATAGACTCCCACTGTCTTCCTTGTTAACACATAGCCTTCATCCAAAAATTATCTAGACTACTATGGACTTCCAATTATGCAACAGATTATTATAGCAGAAAATCCTTATAGTAGTTCTTCATTAATAGCCATTACTTACATGATGCACAAGCTTAAACATTAATTACTTGACAGCTCAAAACAATTGGCAAGCATCAAATTACTCAAGACAACGATCTAAAAAGATTCATGTAAGCATTTTATACCACTACCACATGCATAGCATTTTTCTGGTCCAACCAAACACCAATCAACTTATTTGACAACTCTCCAAACAGATATAAGTGAAGCAAGAGAGTACTTTCTTCAAAAGAAACTGAAAGCTCTAACAAGAGATGTATGAAAAACTGAGAGCTAACAGCAATAACAGCAACTAGACAGGAATACTCAACAAGTATAAGTGAAGCACAAGAGTATTCTAATGAAAAAGTGGAGCGTGTCTCTCTCCCAAACATGAATACTAGGATCCAACAAGTATAGCACAGCAAACAAAACAAAACAAACTGAAAACAAAAACACACTGACGCTCCAAGGAAGAGTACACTAGTATGAAGCAATAAAAATATAGCACCATTAGAGATGACCTGATAATTTGTAGATGAAGAAGGGGATGCCTTGGGCATCCCCAAGCTTAGATGCTTGAGTCTTCTTGAAATATGCTGGGGAGGTAAGCCTCCCCAAGCTTAAGCTCTTCACTCTTCTTGATCATGTAATATCATTCTCCTCTATCAACACTTGAAAACTTCCTTCACACCAAAACTTAACAGCTTTTCTCATTAGCAGGTTAGTGCACTAAAAGATAATACTTCAAAGTTCTAGCAAAGACAAAACTCACAAGCCAACTATTTTAAACATTAGCCACTGTTACTAGGCTCAAGTGGGCACTTTTACACGAAAAGAAACCACTTAAAAACTTGTAAAAGAGAGAATGCAAAATAAAAGACAGAATCTGTCAAACCAGAACAGTCTGTAATGACGAATTTTTTCGAGGCACTTACGATGCTCAGATGAAGAACTTTTGAAATAATGAAAGTTGCGTAACATCATCAGGAACATGCACAAAAAGTTTCAGCATTTTTCGATTTTTTCTGATTTTCTACTGAATTAAACGGTGACGAACAGCAATCTGTCCCAATGCAGTCCCGAAAATAAAACCAACTTTGCATTAGTAACTCTCCTTGGCACAACAAAACAGCAAATAAAAGATACAAAGGAGTTGCTACAGAGGTAAACAAGCATCCTTGACTCAAGAAAACAAAAATAAAACAGCAAATAAAAACATGGGTTATCTCCCAGAAGTGCTTTTCTTTAATGCCTTTGAGCTAGGCATGATATTTTTAATGATGCTCACATAAAATTGAAAATGAAGCAAAAAGAGCATCAAGAAGCAAATTCGAAACACATTTAAGTCTAACCCATTTCCTATGCATAGGAATCTTGTACACAAATAAATTCATAAAGAACAAAATGACAAGCACAGGAAGATAAAACAAAAATAACTTCAGAACTTTCAACATGAGAGGTGTTTTAGTACCACGAAAATTTCTACAACCATATTTTCCTCTGTCATAATAATTTTCAGTAGCATCATGAACAAACTCAACAATATAACTATCACATAAAGCATGCTTTTCATGATCTACAAACACATAATTTTTATCAAGCTCAAAAATAGTGGGATTAAAACTTTCAAACCCACTTTTAACAATTTTATAACAAGATGATTGATCATTCTCAAGAGGTATGGGACTCCATCTAGATAAAGTCAAGATCTCTCCAATCCCATTTTCATTAGTAGTGCAATTAATATTATCAACCAATATAGGACCATCATCAAGAGCATTATCATATATAACATTAGTGAGTACATTTTTACTTTCTGCAATTTCCTCTTTTACTGAGTCAAGGAGGATGTTTACTTCAAATTTATCAAAAGGAGATATTTCAATAGAATCATGAAATTCAACAATATAGCACTCTTCCTCCTTAGGTAGGCATGGAGGGCAATCAAATAATGTAAGAGTTAAAGAGTTACTATTCTTCACTCTCCTCCTCTTTTTCATCCAATGAGATCACAGTTTCAGCAATTTCTTCTCCCATAGGTTCCTGAAAGATAGCAACTTGTTCTGGAGAATAAGTCTTCTCAAGAAATTCAGTGATATAAGGATTATCATTGTAATATTCAAGGCAATAACCAAGTATAGCATAATTCTCAGTTCTACAAGGAGCATCATCATTTTGAATATAACCAGCAATTTCATAGGCACCCTTAAAAATAAAAAATTCTTCAATTCGCTCAAGATTACTGATACGTCCAAAACGTATCTATAATTTTTGATTGTTTTATGCCATTTTTATGCTTTTAGCACTTGTTTTTATATTAAGTTTATTATTTATTTGGACTAACCTACTAATAGTTGCAAAAGTGCACAATGTTCTTGTTTTACTCTTTAATGTGTAGAAATTATCAAGAATACAAGAGAAAACCTTGTTGGAGTCGAATTGGGACTTTCCTGAAATCTGTCTGAGAACTTTTTACGAAGTTTGCCAGTTTGACCCTCGAAGATGACGTCAATTGGAGGTCTCCCCGAAAACAAAGTTGTCACAATTTTCCATACGAAGATTTTAAGCCCGAGATCAGCCCAATCGGAGTTCGGACGCGGCCTGGAGGCCCGTTTTGGTGGAACCCTAAAAGGGGTGACGGAAATCCGAGAAGATATATAAAAGGGAGGAAACCTAACTCGTGGAGGACTCCTCCACCCACGAATTTCCAGCCACCAAAGCCACGTTTTTGCCTCCCCATGGATCCCATCTCCATGGGGGAGGGCTCCCTTGAAGCCATGAAGGAAGGGGGCTAAGGGGCGGTGCTCCCCCATGGAACCGGCGGCGCAGGAGGAGCCCCCTGCGCCACCGCCGGTGCCGGCGCCGCGCTGCGCCTCTCGCTGCCCTCTCCGCCGTCTTCACCGCCATCTCCATCACCAACTCCTCCTTGTATTCAGTGGTTCATCCTCACACAAACCTCTGTACCGTCCTATGTAAACATGGTGTTTGATGCTATAATATTTATCCTATGATCTATGTCATGTTTATGTAGTTTATTTGTCTTTCGATTGCTTTGTTGAATGTCTATGGTTCATTAGAGTTGTATGTTAATATGGTACTGTCCTTTGGTGTCCATTATACTTGTGCGCGCATGGATCAACACCATAGGGTTAGTAGTATGTGCAAAGGAAAGGGGGTAGTCCTGCCGGAGTGACAGAAACCTGAGGGCTCGAACCGGTTAGTTGCATGTATGGGAGTAAGAGGACCATAAACTTAAGGCTATGGTTGGGGAAACCTTGATGCATTGTTAGTATTTACGGATGTTTGCTAACAATCCAATCATATAGTACTTGTAAATCCCAAGTAGTGGAGTGCATGTATATTTAGCCTCTCCCACTTTGAAAACTACATCAAAGACAATGAACTAAATGTCTTCACTAATTAATCTTGGACAAAGCACCACAATTACCATCACTTTTCCACACTCATGGTACTGTTACTATATGGTTACTTAGTGTACTTTATTGCTGCAGCACTAACATTTACTTTCATGTATTTATTATCTTGCAAAGCTATCTCTTATACCCGTATTGCTACCGTAGTTTTATTTCCTAGATAATGCAAACGTTTAGTGCGCGTAGAGTTGTATCAGTGGTTGATAGAATTTGAGAGAATACTTATCCTACCTTTAGCTCCTCGTTGGGTTCGACACTCCTACTTATCGAAAAGGCTACACACGATCCCCTATACTTGTGGGATATCAAGACCTTTTCTGGCGCCGTTGCCGGGGAGCCATAGTGTAGGTTAATGTTCTTGTGTGCACTTGTTTGCTTTATCTCTAAGTAGTTTTTATTTTCAGTATTAAGTTGTTTTTTATCTTACTATGGATAGGGAATGAGAATTACAAAAAAAATTAGGTGTAGTTGTTATCTAAAAACGTTTTCAAAAAGAAAAGTGATTGGAAAGATGAGTAATGGTTAAATGGGGGTCGACCTTGAACACTTGTGTTCATGCCTATGAAACCAAAACAAATCTTTCCATGGAAGATTTTCATTAAAAACATGTAAATATTGTAAATATTGTGTATATACCTCTGTACATAAAAATAAAATGCTAATTATAGTCTTTAGTTAATTGAAAGTTGATAGTTTTACTTTGCTGTCCAGAAACAGATTTTCTGTGCTCCACCGTTTTAAATGTTTAAAATCACCAGAACGTGATCTTGATCTGAAATTTCTTGGGTGCAAAGTGATGCTTATTAGCTTTCTTTCATTAGACTAACTTTTTCTGATTTAAGGTACGTAGATAGGTCGAAAAATTCGATCTTTACTGACTGTTCTGTTTAGACAGATTTTGTGCTTCTCTGTAAATAAAATCGTGATAAATCTCAGAATAGTATTTTGATTTGAAATTTTTTGTGCATAAACCTGAGATTATTATCTTTCTTTCATTAGACTAAAGTTTTTCGATTTGAGCTACTTAACTATCTCGTTGGATGCCATCTTTACGGACTATTCAGTTTTGACAGATTTCTTCGTTTATTCAATATTGTACTTGGTGTTGTTAGTTTCATTAGTTTTTCGACGGACAACGGAAATCATGAACACCTTAGTATATACAGTGGCTAATGTTGAGTAAAAATTATAAAACTTGTCAATACTTGAACATGAGTGGATTTTATTTAATGAGTACTAACCCTACTAATGAGTTTTGTGAAGTTTTATGTGGATGTAGCTTATAAGATCTAATCAATATGGTGATATGAGATGAATAAGAAGACACAAGAGCTCAAGCTTGGGGATGTGTAGGTGCATCCCAAGAACATATTCAAGAAGATACAATCATCTAAGCTTGGGGATGCCCGAGTCATCCCCTTATTCGTCAACTAACATGAGGTTGTCTCGTTCATATTCTATATTACCCGTCCACATGATTTGTATTGTCTTAACTTGTATTATAATTGTTTTTATATGTCTTGGTTTTACCTTCTTTAGTTTTATTAGACTCTTTAGTTGGTTTTTATTGCTTCTTTTACTTTCACTTATAAATTCAAAACAACAAAAATATTTTCCTTTGTTTTGCTTCTTTGTTTGGTTCTTTATTTTGATTTTATTTGGTTTTTACTTTTGGTTTCTTTTTAGAGTTTTCCTTGCTGTAGCTAGCATGTTTAGGTCTTGTTTAGCCTCTGGTCTTTTAGTTTATCAAAAAAATAAAGTACGAAGTTTTACCCATTTAGCTTAGTTGATACAATTGTAAAAAGTGATTTTCTGTTTTCGGTATCTACTGCTCTTTGCGCGATTTTTCATATTTTACTGGAAGCTCTAAAAATCACGAAAAAATTACTGATGTTGTAGAACCTAATCCTCTGCATGTACAAAATTGGCTAAAATTTCGGGCATGTTTAAGTGCACCTAAAAATTGCGTTTTCCAGCTGCTGTTTTTCTGGACAGATTCTGACTTTTGTTGCAAGAGTGGCCTCTTTTCGTTTTCGTTTGATTTTTAATGGTTCTTACCTTTCATTTATAAGTTGGCCATTTAAGCAACCTTTCTGTAACTTGAAAACAAAATTTTATTTGGTTTAATAGCAGCACTTGGGAAATATTATCTATTGTACTAATGTCTAACCGCAGAAAAGAATGGGAAAGTTTTTGTGTTGAAGTTTTTTCACAGAGAATGAAGGAATACCGAACTATGGAATATTGAAGAATTACCAAAGTCATAAGCTTGGGGATGTCCCCGCATCCCTCTTCATCAATAACCCCACGGTTTGCAAACCTTTAAACTTTGTTTTTTGAGCAACATAGGAACTTAACTAAACTTGAAGCGGCTGTATTTTATTATCTATTTATCTTAGCATCAAACACCAGTTACATTAATAAGTGGATCCTCACATATATTATTTATCTTCTGTTTTCAACATTTACTTGGTTAATGGATTATTTGATGAAACTTAAAAATGATGTGTGAATAATATTGTTTAGTGGTTATATTTTCTTATGGTTAGTCTCAACTAGCTAATAGTGTATATTATGATATTTTAATGTTAACATGCATTGTGCGGTTCATAAGATGTTATGGTCTTGTGGTATCCTCCTCTGAATGATTCACTTGAATTGACTTGGCACATGCTCACGCATGCATATGACTGAAAAACAAAAAGTCAATTAAGCCTCGATGATTTATTTTGCCTCAGAGTTCTTGTATCACTTTTATGCCTCCGTTAATTTTGTTTTGTCGCAAGCATAATTATGACGGTTATTGCTCTCTTGATTGTCGCTTCCCAGTCTTTTGCTAGCCTCCACTTGTACTGAGCGGGAATGCTGCTCGTGCTTCTAAATCCCTGAAAACCAAGTTATTCCAAGGAGTCCACTATAAATTCCTATGCATGGCATTTCAAACCATTCAAGTAAATTTTCATGTGCTACCTTTAAAATCTTCAAAGTACTTCTCAATTTGTGTCAATGTTTTATAGCTCATGAGGAAGTATGTGGTGTTTTATCTTTCAATCTTGTCATTCAGACTTTCACCAATGGACTAGTGGCATATACATCCGCTTATCCAATAATTTTGCAAAAAGAGCTGGCAACGGGGTGCCCAGACCCAATTAATTATAACTTTCATCAATAATTCTCTTCACATGTTTTGCCCTGATTTATCAGTAATCAACTTAATTTGCAAATAGACACTCCTCCATGGTATGTGAATGTTGGAAGGCACCGAGGATTCGGTTAGCCATGGCTTGTGCAAGCAAAGGTTGGGGGGAGTGTCACCCATAATGAAACTAAAATACATGTGTAAACAAAAGAGAAGAGGGATGATCTACCTTGCTGGTAGAAATAACATCCTTCATGGGAGCCGCTCTTGAAAGTCTGGTTGACAAGGGGGTTAGAGTACCCACTACCATTCGTTGACAACAACAAACACTTCCCAAAACAATTTTGCTTCTGTTTTAAAAATAAAAAGCTCTAGCACATGATAATCCCTGCTTCCCTCTGCGAAGGGTCAATCTTATACTTTCATGTTGAGTCACCATCCTTTCTTTGAGCATTTTCTCGAGAGCATAGTTGTCATTCTTAGTGTAATGTGCTTGTCCCAGAATACGGTTAACTGTGGTATAACTTTGATGCTTTTATCTTTGATATTCTTTACTTCTAGTCTTCCCTTGAACTTCAGAGGTGCCTGGGCATTTATGTTTTGCTGTACAAATACGGGCAAGCGAGATACCACTCTACCATGCTTTATTATGATCATTACAATCTTGTTGATGTTTATAAATTTCATGTTATAAGCTCTTAGTTCGTTGATACTTTTCATTAGGAAACATGATTGCTAAGTTTTATTATCCATACATCATGCAATTGTTAAAGACCTGATCATAGCATTTACAATCAAAAATTATTTTGTTATCATTTACCTACTTGAGGACGAGCAGGAATTAAGCTTGGGGATGTTGATACGTCCAAAACGTATCTATAATTTTTGATTGTTTCATGCCATTTTTATGCTTTTAGCACTTGTTTTTATATTAAGTTTATTATTTATTTGGACTAACCTACTAATAGTTGCAAAAGTGCACAATGTTCTTGTTTTACTCTTTAATGTGTAGAAATTATCAAGAATACAAGAGGAAACCTTGTTGGAGTCGAATTGGGACTTTCCTGAAATCTGTCTGAGAACTTTTTACGAAGTTTGCCAGTTTGACCCTCGAAGATGACGTCAATTGGAGGTCTCCCCGAAAACAAAGTTGTCACAATTTTCCATACGAAGATTTTAAGCCCGAGATCAGCCCAATCGGAGTTCGGATGCGGCCTGGAGGCCCGTTTTGGTGGAACCCTAAAAGGGGGTGACGGAAATCCGAGAAGATATATAAAAGGGAGGAAACCTAACTCGTGGAGGACTCCTCCACCCACGAATTTCCAGCCACCAAAGCCACGTTTTTGCCTCCCCATGGATCCCATCTCCATGGGGGAGGGCTCCCTTGAAGCCATGAAGGAAGGGGGCTAAGGGGCGGTGCTCCCCCATGGAACCGGCGGCGCAGGAGGAGCCCCCTGCGCCACCGCCGGTGCCGGCGCCGCGCTGCGCCTCTCGCTGCCCTCTCCGCCGTCTTCACCGCCATCTCCATCACCAACTCCTCCTTGTATTCCGTGGTTCATCCTCCCACAAACCTCGGTACCGTCCTATGTAAACATGGTGTTTGATGCTATAATATTTATCCTATGATCTATGTCATGTTTATGTAGTTTATTTGTCTTTCGATTGCTTTGTTGAATGTCTATGGTTCATTAGAGTTGTATGTTGATATGGTACTGTCCTTTGGTGTCCATTATACTTGTGCGCGCATGGATCAACACCATAGGGTTAGTAGTATATGCAAAGGAAAGGGGGTAGTCCTGCCGGACTGACAGAAACCTGAGGGCTCAAACCGGTTAGTTGCATGTATGGGAGTAAGAGGACCATAAACTTAAGGCTATGGTTGGGGAAACCTTAATGCATTGTTAGTATTTACGGATGTTTGCTAACAATCCAATCATATAGTACTTGTAAATCCCAAGTAGTGGAGTGCATGTATATTTAGCCTCTCCCACATTGAAAACTGCATCAAAGACAATGAACTAAATGTCTTCACTAATTAATCTTGGACAAAGCCACCACAATTACCACCACTTTTCCACATTCATGGTACTGTTAGTATATGGTTACTTAGTGTACTTTATTGCTGCAGCACTAACATTTACTTTCATGTATTTATTATCTTGCAAAGCTATCTCTTATACCCGTATTGCTACCGTAGTTTTATTTCCTAGATAATGCAAACGTTTAGTGCGCGTAGAGTTGTATCAGTGGTTGATAGAATTTGAGAGAATACTTATCCTACCTTTAGCTCCTCGTTGGGTTCGACACTCCTACTTATCGAAAAGGCTACACACGATCCCCTATACTTGTGGGATATCAAGACCTTTTCTGGCGCCGTTGCCGGGGAGCCATAGCGTAGGTTAATGTTCTTGTGTGCACTTGTTTGCTTTATCTCTAAGTAGTTTTTATTTTCAGTATTAAGTTGTTTTTTATCTTACTATGGATAGGGAATGAGAATTACAAAAAAAATTAGGTGTAGTTGTTATCTAAAAACGTTTTCAAAAAGAAAAGTGATTGGAAAGATGAGTAATGGTTAAATGGGGGTCGACCTTGAACACTTGTGTTCATGCCTATGAAACCAAAACAAATCTTTCCATGGAAGATTTTCATTAAAAACATGTAAATATTGTAAATATTGTGTATATACCTCTGTACATAAAAATAAAATGCTAATTATAGTCTTTAGTTAATTGAAAGTTGATAGTTTTACTTTGCTGTCCAGAAACAGATTTTCTGTGCTCCACCGTTTTAAATGTTTAAAATCACCAGAACGTGATCTTGATCTGAAATTTCTTGGGTGCAAAGTGATGCTTATTAGCTTTCTTTCATTAGACTAACTTTTTCTGATTTAAGGTACGTAGATAGGTCGAAAAATTCGATCTTTACTGACTGTTCTGTTTAGACAGATTTTGTGCTTCTCTGTAAATAAAATCGTGATAAATCTCAGAATAGTATTTTGATTTGAAATTTTTTGTGCATAAACCTGAGATTATTATCTTTCTTTCATTAGACTAAAGTTTTTCGATTTGAGCTACTTAACTATCTCGTTGGATGCCATCTTTACGGACTATTCAGTTTTGACAGATTTCTTCGTTTATTCAATATTGTACTTGGTGTTGTTAGTTTCATTAGTTTTTCGACGGACAACGGAAATCATGAACACCTTAGTATATACAGTGGCTAATGTTGAGTAAAAATTATAAAACTTGTCAATACTTGAACATGAGTGGATTTTATTTAATGAGTACTAACCCTACTAATGAGTTTTGTGAAGTTTTATGTGGATGTAGCTTATAAGATCTAATCAATATGGTGATATGAGATGAATAAGAAGACACAAGAGCTCAAGCTTGGGGATGTGTAGGTGCATCCCAAGAACATATTCAAGAAGATACAATCATCTAAGCTTGGGGATGCCCGAGTCATCCCCTTATTCGTCAACTAACATGAGGTTGTCTCGTTCATATTCTATATTACCCGTCCACATGATTTGTATTGTCTTAACTTGTATTATAATTGTTTTTATATGTCTTGGTTTTACCTTCTTTAGTTTTATTAGACTCTTTAGTTGGTTTTATTGCTTCTTTTACTTTCACTTATAAATTCAAAACAACAAAAATATTTTCCTTTGTTTTGCTTCTTTGTTTGGTTCTTTATTTTGATTTTATTTGGTTTTTACTTTTGATTTTTTTTAGAGTTTTCCTTGCTGTAGCTAGCATGTTTAGGTCTTGTTTAGCCTCTGGTCTTTTAGTTTATCAAAAATAAAGTACGAAGTTTTACCCATTTAGCTTAGTTGATACAATTGTAAAAAGTGATTTTCTGTTTTCGGTATCTACTGCTCTTTGCGCGATTTTTCATATTTTACTGGAAGCTCTAAAAATCACGAAAAAATTACTGATGTTGTAGAACCTAATCCTCTGCATGTACAAAAATTGGCTAAAATTTCGGGCATGTTTAAGTGCACCTAAAAATTGCGTTTTCCAGCTGCTGTTTTTCTGGACAGATTCTGACTTTTGTTGCAAGAGTGGCCTCTTTTCGTTTTCGTTTGATTTTTAATGGTTCTTACCTTTCATTTATAAGTTGGCCATTTAAGCAACCTTTCTGTAACTTGAAAACAAAATTTTATTTGGTTTAATAGCAGCACTTGGGAAATATTATCTATTGTACTAATGTCTAACCGCAGAAAAGAATGGGAAAGTTTTTGTGTTGAAGTTTTTTCACAGAGAATGAAGGAATACCGAACTATGGAATATTGAAGAATTACCAAAGTCATAAGCTTGGGGATGTCCCCGCATCCCTCTTCATCAATAACCCCACGGTTTGCAAACCTTTAAACTTTGTTTTTTGAGCAACATAGGAACTTAACTAAACTTGAAGCGGCTGTATTTTATTATCTATTTATCTTAGCATCAAACACCAGTTACATTAATAAGTGGATCCTCACATATATTATTTATCTTCTGTTTTCAACATTTACTTGGTTAATGGATTATTTGATGAAACTTAAAAATGATGTGTGAATAATATTGTTTAGTGGTTATATTTTCTTATGGTTAGTCTCAACTAGCTAATAGTGTATATTATGATATTTTAATGTTAACATGCATTGTGCGGTTCATAAGATGTTATGGTCTTGTGGTATCCTCCTCTGAATGATTCACTTGAATTGACTTGGCACATGCTCACGCATGCATATGACTGAAAAACAAAAAGTCAATTAAGCCTCGATGATTTATTTTGCCTCAGAGTTCTTGTATCACTTTTATGCCTCCGTTAATTTTGTTTTGTCGCAAGCATGATTATGACGGTTATTGCTCTCTTGATTGTCGCTTCCCAGTCTTTTGCTAGCCTCCACTTGTACTGAGCGGGAATGCTGCTCGTGCTTCTAAATCCCTGAAAACCAAGTTATTCCAAGGAGTCCACTATAAATTCCTATGCATGGCATTTCAAACCATTCAAGTAAATTTTCATGTGCTACCTTTAAAATCTTCAAAGTACTTCTCAATTTGTGTCAATGTTTTATAGCTCATGAGGAAGTATGTGGTGTTTTATCTTTCAATCTTGTCATTCAGACTTTCACCAATGGACTAGTGGCATATACATCCGCTTATCCAATAATTTTGCAAAAAGAGCTGGCAACGGGGTGCCCAGACCCAATTAATTATAACTTTCATCAATAATTCTCTTCACATGTTTTGCCCTGATTTATCAGTAATCAACTTAATTTGCAAATAGACACTCCTCCATGGTATGTGAATGTTGGAAGGCACCCGAGGATTCGGTTAGCCATGGCTTGTGCAAGCAAAGGTTGGGGGGAGTGTCACCCATAATGAAACTAAAATACATGTGTAAACAAAAGAGAAGAGGGATGATCTACCTTGCTGGTAGAAATAACATCCTTCATGGGAGCCGCTCTTGAAAGTCTGGTTGACAAGGGGGTTAGAGTACCCACTACCATTCGTTGACAACAACAAACACTTCCCAAAACAATTTTGCTTCTGTTTTAAAAATAAAAAGCTCTAGCACATGATAATCCCTGCTTCCCTCTGCGAAGGGTCAATCTTATACTTTCATGTTGAGTCACCATCCTTTCTTTGAGCATTTTCTCGAGAGCATAGTTGTCATTCTTAGTGTAATGTGCTTGTCCCAGAATACGGTTAACTGTGGTATAACTTTGATGCTTTTATCTTTGATATTCTTTACTTCTAGTCTTCCCTTGAACTTCAGAGGTGCCTGGGCATTTATGTTTTGCTGTACAAATACGGGCAAGCGAGATACCACTCTACCATGCTTTATTATGATCATTACAATCTTGTTGATGTTTATAAATTTCATGTTATAAGCTCTTAGTTCGTTGATACTTTTCATTAGGAAACATGATTGCTAAGTTTTATTATCCATACATCATGCAATTGTTAAAGACCTGATCATAGCATTTACAATCAAAAATTATTTTGTTATCATTTACCTACTTGAGGACGAGCAGGAATTAAGCTTGGGGATGTTGATACGTCCAAAACGTATCTATAATTTTTGATTGTTTCATGCCATTTTTATGCTTTTAGCACTTGTTTTTATATTAAGTTTATTATTTATTTGGACTAACCTACTAATAGTTACAAAAGTGCACAATGTTCTTGTTTTACTCTTTAATGTGTAGAAATTATCAAGAATACAAGAGGAAACCTTGTTGGAGTCGAATTGGGACTTTCCTGAAATCTGTCTGAGAACTTTTTACGAAGTTTGCCAGTTTGACCCTCGAAGATGACGTCAATTGGAGGTCTCCCCGAAAACAAAGTTGTCACAATTTTCCATACGAAGATTTTAAGCCCGAGATCAGCCCAATCGGAGTTCGGATGCGGCCTGGAGGCCCGTTTTGGTGGAACCCTAAAAGGGGGTGACGGAAATCCGAGAAGATATATAAAAGGGAGGAAACCTAACTCGTGGAGGACTCCTCCACCCACGAATTTCCAGCCACCAAAGCCACGTTTTTGCCTCCCCATGGATCCCATCTCCATGGGGGAGGGCTCCCTTGAAGCCATGAAGGAAGGGGGCTAAGGGGCGGTGCTCCCCCATGGAACCGGCGGCGCAGGAGGAGCCCCCTGCGCCACCGCCGGTGCCGGCGCCGCGCTGCGCCTCTCGCTGCCCTCTCCGCCGTCTTCACCGCCATCTCCATCACCAACTCCTCCTTGTATTCCGTGGTTCATCCTCCCACAAACCTCGGTACCGTCCTATGTAAACATGGTGTTTGATGCTATAATATTTATCCTATGATCTATGTCATGTTTATGTAGTTTATTTGTCTTTCGATTGCTTTGTTGAATGTCTATGGTTCATTAGAGTTGTATGTTGATATGGTACTGTCCTTTGGTGTCCATTATACTTGTGCGCGCATGGATCAACACCATAGGGTTAGTAGTATATGCAAAGGAAAGGGGGTAGTCCTGCCGGACTGACAGAAACCTGAGGGCTCAAACCGGTTAGTTGCATGTATGGGAGTAAGAGGACCATAAACTTAAGGCTATGGTTGGGGAAACCTTAATGCATTGTTAGTATTTACGGATGTTTGCTAACAATCCAATCATATAGTACTTGTAAATCCCAAGTAGTGGAGTGCATGTATATTTAGCCTCTCCCACATTGAAAACTGCATCAAAGACAATGAACTAAATGTCTTCACTAATTAATCTTGGACAAAGCCACCACAATTACCACCACTTTTCCACATTCATGGTACTGTTAGTATATGGTTACTTAGTGTACTTTATTGCTGCAGCACTAACATTTACTTTCATGTATTTATTATCTTGCAAAGCTATCTCTTATACCCGTATTGCTACCGTAGTTTTATTTCCTAGATAATGCAAACGTTTAGTGCGCGTAGAGTTGTATCAGTGGTTGATAGAATTTGAGAGAATACTTATCCTACCTTTAGCTCCTCGTTGGGTTCGACACTCCTTATCGAAAAGGCTACACACGATCCCCTATACTTGTGGGATATCAATTACCAAAGTCATAATTTCCTTTAGCATAAGCAGCCAAAGTTTCATTATCATTATAATCACATTGGAAAGGGAGGTGTTTATGCCTTCTACAACATAGAGATTCATTAAAGCAGTAGGATTCATCATAAGTAGAGCACAAATTTTTAGCAAAATAATTCAATCTACTTATTTGTTCCCATAAATATTTCCCTTTTTGAGACAAGCGGTATTCCTTATAGTAATTATGTTGTTCCTCCGTGAACCCACTTAGCCAATAAGATTTTGTTTCAAAGAGAGAAGACATTGATAGCAAATAAATAACTAGACATAATACCAAACCGAAATAAACTAAATGCAAGAAACTATTTTTTTTGTGTTTTTGATAATTGAAAGCAAACAAGATAAAATGAAATAAACTAAGCAAGATAAAAACAAAGTAAAGAGATTGGAACTGAGAGACTCCCCTTTCCAATAGCCTCCAAGTCCCCGGCAACGGCGCCAGAAAACAGCTGGTGCCTGGTTGACGGGAGAGTATTTGAGGATGATGATGATGGTGATGATGAGTACTTCCCCGGCAACGGCGCCAGAAAACAGCTTGATGGCTACGTGTTGGTGAATCCCAAGAGGAAGGTTATGATGTAGACAGCAGAAGTTTTCCCTTGAATAATCTACCCAAGGTTTAATCGGACCAGTAGGACTTGACGATCTATCGGAAGGTTGTTGATGTTGACTCCCCTGGCGCTAGGGAGCTTGCACCAACGTGGAATCTGCACAGACACAAACCAGAACTTTGCCCAACACGAAACAGAGAGGTTGTCAATCTCTCCGGTCTTGCAGAAACAAAGAGTTAAACGTATGGTGTGGAAAACAGCAGGAAACACAGCAAGTAACAGGAAACAGATGATTGTAGCAGGTTGTGTAAACAGTATGAGGAAATTGGACCAGGGTCCACAGTTCACTAGCGGTGTCTCTCTCAGAACAGATAACTAGCATGTTGGGTAAACAAATTACAGCTGGGCAATTGACAAATAGAGAGGCATAACAATGCAATACATGCCAAGATGTCTACTATGAAATCTAGTTGGGCATTACAACAAAGTACATAGACCGTTATTCCAACCGCATCTATGCCTAAATAATCCACCTTCAAGGCAGCATCCGCATCCTATTCAGTATTAAGTTGCTAACAACAGATTATTGCATGAAGTAAAGTGTGTAATGTAATCAATACAAGTGCCCTTGGACACTGCACCAATGTTTTATCCCTAGTAGCAACAGCACATCTACCATCTTAGACCTTTCTGTCACTGATCCAGATATCTAGAGACTGAACCCACTATCGAGCATAAATACCCCCTCTTGGAGTCACAAGCATCTACTTGGCCAAAGCATCTACTAGCAACGGAGAGCATGCAAGATCAAGAGCACATAGATAAACAACTTGAATAAACATGGTATCAATATTCATCGGATCCCAGCAAATACAACATCTAGCATTACAATAAGATGATCTTGATCATGTTAGGCAGCTCACAAGATCTAAACATGGAGGCACAAGGTAGAGAGACAACCATCTAGCTACTGCTATGGACCCGTAGTCCAGGGGTGGACTACTCACGCATCACTCCGGAGGCAGGCATGGTGATGTAGAGCCCTCCGGTGATGATCTCCCCTCCGGCAGGGTGCCGGGAAGAGCTTCAGAACTCCTCCGATCTGAGATTGACGATGACGGCCGCGATGGAACTTTTCGTGGAATATGATCGACCGTAATAGGGTTTTCGCGTCGCGGAGAATATATAGGCGAAGAGGCGGCGTCGGTGGCCGAGGGGGCCACCACGCCATAGGGGGGGCGCGGGCCCACCCTGGGCCGCGCCCTAGTGTGGCGTGGCCCCCTGGTGGGTCTGCTCCGACTCCCCTTTGGACTCCGTGATCTCCTCGTGATATTATTGACGATGTCTTTTGTTTCGTCCAATTCCGAGAATATTTCCTTAATAGATTTTCTGAAACCAAAAACATCAGAAAACAGGGAACTGGCACTGTGGCATGTTGTTAATAGGTTAGTCCCAGAAAATGCATAAAAATGATATAAAGTATAGCCAAAACATGTAGCAATTGATATAATAACAGCATGGAACATCAAAAATTATAGATATGTTTGAGACATATCAGTCTCCACCCTAGCTGATGCGCTTTCGTTCCCTTCCGATGAACCGGCTACGGGTGACAATATGCGTAAATATGACCTGTCCTATTTGTCTACTAATTCGCCTGCTTCAGTCAGTTTACCTACCGTGCAGGTTCCTCATGTCGCGCGTGATGCTCCTCACCCACCTGCGATCGACGTCCGCCTCCCGCCGGTGATCGACGTGCATGGCCCATGCACGTCTCCTGCGCCTGGCTCTCCTTCGGCTGGCTCGCTCGGCTCGCCCAGCCCATCGCCGGCTGCCTCGCCCGGCCCATCGCCTGCTGGTACGCCAGGCCCATCGCCCGGCTCGGCCTGCTCCTCTCCGTCCGCTAGTGATGCCTCGCCGTCCCCGGCTTCTCAGCTCGCGTCGCCTTCTGTCGAGGATACTTCCTCGACCGCGACGCCTCCAGCTGCGCCTGGACACACGATGGTCACGCGTACTCGTGATAATACATGGCGTGAGAAGAAGATCACTGATGGAACTGTGCGCTATGACCCTCGCCGTCGTGCGTTCCATGCGACACCTGTCACTCATCACGATGCTCTTCGAGAGACTGCCTGGCGTGCAGCGATGACTGATGAGCTCGCTGCCCTTCATCACACCAAGACATGGGTTCTTGTGCCTCGTCCGCCAGGTGTTAACATTGTGGGGAGTAAATGGATCTTCAAGACCAAGCATCGTCCAGATGGTTCTGTTGATAAGTATAAGGCTCGTCTTGTCGCCCGTGGTTTCACTCAGCAGCATGGCATTGATTATGGTGACACTTTCAGTCCGGTTGTTAAGCCTGCCACCGTTCGTCTCGTTCTGTCCCTTGCAGTGTCCAGAGGATGGAGTCTTCGGCAGATTGATGTCAGTAATGCTTTCCTTCATGGTTTTCTGACTGAGGATGTTTATATGCAGCAGCCGCCCGGTTTCGAGGATGCTCGGAATCCCTCTTATGTGTGCAAGTTGCAGCGGGCTCTCTATGGTCTCAAACAGTCTCCTCGTGCATGGTATGTTCGGCTTAGTGCACGTCTCCTTGAGTTGGGTTTTGTCTCCTCCAAGGCCGACACGTCCCTGTTTTTCTTTTCCCAGCATGATGTTCAGATCTATATGCTTGTCTATGTGGATGATATCGTCATTGCGGGTTCTACTCAAGGTGCTGTTGATGGTCTTGTTCGGTCCCTTGCTGCCAGTTTTCCTATCAAGGACCTTGGACCGCTGGAGTACTTTCTTGGCTTGGAAGCGTCCTACAATTCAGGGGGGATGACACTGACTCAACGGAAGTATGCTTTGGATCTTTTGCACCGTGTGAGTATGGAGAATTGCAAGCCCACTTCCACACCGTTGTCTACAACGGATCGCCTTGCACGAGTGTCTGGGAGTCCTCTTAGTCCTGCTGATTCGTTTCGATATCGCAGTGTTGTTGGTGGACTGCAGTATTTGATGCTCACTCGCCCAGATATTTCGTTTGCGGTGAACAAGGTGTGCCAGTTCCTCTCGCAGCCCACGGATGTTCATTGGGAAGCAGTTAAGCGCATTCTGCGCTATGTCAAAGGAACACTGCGTACAGGTCTGAGTCTTCGGAAGGCTGCATCCACCAGTATTAGTATTTTCACTGATGCGGATTGGGCAGGGTGCCCTGATGATCGCCGATCCACAGGAGGTTTTGCTATCTTTGTTGGCCCAAACCTTATTTCGTGGAGTTCGAAGAAACAGCCGACAGTTTCGAGATCCAGTACCGAGGCCGAGTACAAAGCATTGGCCAACAGAGCTGCTGAGGCCATCTGGGTAGGATCACTACTCAAGGAGCTTGGTGTTGCACAGCAGCGTGTCCCAGTTTTATGGTGTGATAATTTAGGAGCCACATACCTGACTGCTAACCCAGTTTTCCACGCACGCACGAAGCACATTGAGATCGATTTCCATTTTGTGCGCGAGCGCGTTGCTTCTGGAGCCCTTGAGGTCAGGTTCATTTCTTCCGATGATCAGCTGGCTGATGTGTTTACCAAACCAGCCACCCGACAGATGCTAGACCGTTTTAGTACCAATCTAAACCTTGTACAGAGTAGAAGTTCAGATTGAGGGGGAGTGTTAAAATAGGTCTAGCATGTCATGTACACGTATGTATCCGTATGTAACTTGTATTACGCTGATCATATATAAAGGAAGACGTGGAGAGGCTTTGCCCCACGGAAACCCTAAACCTATTCACTTTTACTTATCTTCTAGCTGCTGATTGTAATCCTATTCCTATCTAAGAAAGTTCCTTCCCCAACGCATTTTTTATGTGCACACTCATTTCTCATAAACTATTGTAGTGATTTGTTGCGTTCTTTTGTATAGAAATAAAGGAGAGAATGACGACCAACCTGTCTGGTAACATCATCTCGATAACGGGAAACTACAATTTGCAGCTAATTATGCACGCACCCCATTGTCGCATGCCCCACTTTAGTGTTTTTTCAAGAAATATGAAATAAATCATAGACATAGTTTATGTTGTATCTTCTACACCCATGCATATATTTTCATCCAAAAATACGATCATACGTGACCCTTGAAAAAAAAGACGAATCAAGTGTGAATAGCACATGATACTATTCACTTATGTCTTTCTCTTTTTTCCATAGGTCATATATGGTTGGATGTGCAAGATACACCATAATCTATGATCATGACTTATTTCGTATTTTTTTGAAAACTTAGAATTGGAGCATGAACTGTGATACGGGCACAACTAGTAAAAAAAGTTTCTGACAGGACGGGCGGGAGCTTCTCCACGTCATCAGGCATCACGCGTCCACGCCCACGCCCACGTCACTGCCTGCGCGGGTTTGCACTGCGATCGATCGCGAGGGCAAAACCGTCAGACAAAAACACCACCCACCCACCCCTTCTCTTCCCCTCCCAGGCCCGAGAGGCCGAGACCCATCTCGCCTCCTCTTTCCCCTCCTCGACTCGCAGCTTCGGAAGTCGGTCGCCGCATCCCCTCCCCGCATACCCTAGCTAGCCCCCCGATCGACCCCAGCCGCATTCCGGTTCGCCCCGATCGGCCTCCCCTCGCCGAATTTTGCCGGATTTTCTGCGGGATTCTCCCCTGATTTTTCCTTCTTCTCCTGCGGTGGTGGGACATTGAGCAGGCGGGCGGGCGGGCCGGCAGGATGTTCTTCTCCGGCGACCCGACGTCGCGGAAGCGGGTGGACATGGGCGGCCGGAGCAACAAGGAGCGCGACCGCCAGGTGCTGCTCGAGCAGACGCGCGAGGAGCGACGCCGCCGCTTCGCGATGCGACTACAGAACTCATCCGCCACAAAGATCCAGGTATGTAGGGTTGTATGTTTGGAACGTCGTCGTGATCGCGAGGTGCGCTCATGGGGTTGCGATGCGCTTCAGTTGGTGCTAGTGTCGAGGGTTTATGAGGTCTGCTGCAGTGTGTTTAGAGTTTGTTCCTGAGATCCACACGCTGAGCATTATGTGAAGTTTTGGCTTCAATAACTCTATTGGAAGGATTATACAATAGCTGTTCTGTGCCTGTGCTTTATAAGGTCGTTAGGGTGGATAAATTATTGTATGTACACCTATCCGCATGATATGTTTAGAGTAAGATAATTTTGGCATGATGCGGCAGGACAATGGGGAATTCAGGTTGCGTAGGCTGGTCGAGATGTTATAGCGATTCCTGTTGGTTCTCTGGTGTGACTGGGAAAATCGAGTTTTCAGGTTTATATGCATGTGTGGGATCACGAGGGTTGAGAGCTGAGAAAGTTACGAAGTGTGCGTGGGAAATGTTCATGCGTGTCGTTTCGCGTTCATGGGTTTATGGCATCACAGATGACCTAGCGTTTTATTAAACCACCATCCTGTTTCTCGTGACAAACAGCTGCGTCCAGTATTGCTTTGAGCTACCCGTGTATGTGCCTAGACACATACATTACATGTTCCCAAAATGGAATTTGACTAATTATAAGCTGCAGAAATGCTTCAGAGGGAAGAAGGCATTCGAATTAGCACGCTTGGAAGTTCGAAAAAACTTCTGTTCTACTTTTGGGGAGCACTGCCAGAGGGGTAGATAGGTACATATTGCACCAGAAAATAAATTTATACTTTTCTTGTCTCTCTCTCTCTTTCTGACTATCTTGGTACTCAATCAGGAACTGCTTCGACGCTAGTTCTGACTTTCTTCGTCAATTGTTGTTCTTCTTCAATGCAAGTAAAGACAACGACATTGCTATACTTTCTCAAGTCTGCAACTTACTTCTTCAGTTTGTTAAAAATGGTATGTATAAATCATCCTACTGTTTACCAATGTTCTGCCATTCTTTGCACTGTATGCTATGTTTGATCCTAGTGCTACTAGGGTATTTATCCTCCCTCTGTATAATATTCATCAGATATGCTTTTATCTCATTCCGTTTAATGTATTTCCATCCTTGTATGACGCTGCCATAGTGGTATCTTATTCTCAATTTAGAGCCTTTGTTCACCGACCTAATAAGCATTGCCTGTTTTCCATAGGCACAAACACCTACTCTTGGTTACTATGCTTTATGAGTAACATTCGACTGATGCTAAGAACTTCAAACTGTGCTAGGAAAGTCAATTCTATGTAAACTTTGATATTATTGATTCATTGCGAACTTCCTAGGCATTATTAGACATTTTTAGGTAGTATAATGTCTTTGTATTGACTTATATTCTACTTGTGTGCATATGATATTCATTTTCACTACTTCTATGACATTGACTCTATTCACTTTCTGCCTTTTGGTTGTAGGAGATGTTGCTAGTCTCTTTGCTGGTGTAGATTACTCCTCAGTGGAACCTCTTGTGATTCATAGGGTAAAAAAACTCGCACTTATCTGTGTGTATGCTGTCCATCAGAAGAGGTGAGTTCAATTATTGAAAGCTGATATTGGGAATATTCTTGTTAATCTGTTTTGCTGGTGCAAAAATACAGTTATTAATCCTAAGTTGATTGAATACCCTCTGAAGTTTTATTTCTGTGCATTACTAAGTTTCAGTCGAAATAGGACAATTCATTAATGGAACATATAATTTGACTCTGTTCTTATGATTTCTGCTCAAGATCAGCTTGTGCCGAGTGAACTTCTGTGAATAAACATGTAGTTATCATTTCACTAGGGGACGTCCAACATCTTCTTAATGTGATTTCAAGTTTTGTTGTGTGTCGTCAGTACATGAAAATTGTATTAGATATAGGGTTTTTATTGATATTACCTTCCAATCGATATTTTATGTGCTGCTTCTTTTTCTTGCTGTAATTATGTAACTGATGTGCATGCTCCAGCTGATGCTATATTTCCATGATCAATGATAGAATGAATAGCATTACATTTGACTTGTTTATTTTGTTTTGATAGGTATGATTGGAGTAACCAACTTTTGATGCCACTGGAAAGCACAGCAATGCCTATTGTCCAATTACTAGAAGCTGTGGCTTGTTTGTTAAATCCTAAACTACCGTGGAATTGCAAAGTAGTCGGGTATCTTCAGCATAAAAGGATATATTGCTTATTTCGGGGATTATTATCGCAGTACCGGTATGTTATTTCTGTTTCTATACTAAGGTTGTTTATTTGTTGTTTCCAGTGTCTCTACTTAAGTTGGCTCGCTGAACAAATATGTTATCCACAAATGATTCTACTTTCACCATAGGATACATGCCTGTATTAGTTTAGTTCCTTGAATCTGCTATTTTTATGATCTAATTAGTACCATACACTTTGGACTTCTTTATCACTCACATCTATTTATATATCACTTCTTAATACCAGGTGTTGTTAATCCCATGATATGCCACCTAGGCAAATATCACTTCTTACTCATCTAGTAATTCTAAGATTCTGAAGGCAATAGCACCACAATGAACTCTTGAATACAAATATCACAAGTTTACTTCTTATTTTAGTTGCTTCTTTGTGTATCAAACATTAAAAAAATTGATGGTTCAACAATAGCAGCTACTATTGACGTTGGTAGGTAATGTGGGATTGTATAGTGAAGTGACCTTGCTCTGAGTATTCAGTTATTTGTGGAAGAATCATTGAATCGATCTTTATGGCCATATTAATCTTCAATGATTTGCTTTGTAATGTCTTTGGTGGATCTGATCATTATTCAGCAAAATGCAAGAAATTTGGAGCGTCACCACAATACGTCTGCGCTGGAGCAAGTTCTCATGCTTGTTGCTTCACATGTTGGCGATCATCCATGTTGTTGTCCAATTGTCGATCCAAGATGGAGTTTTTCCTCGCAACTTCTGTCCACACCTTTTCTCTGGCGTCGTTTGCCACACTTCAAGAAGGTGAGCTGTTTCAGTACAATTATTATTATTAAGGTTGTGTAAGTGGGATCCCACTTCTACCGTATTTGTACATGTCGACCAAAATTTTGAACTAGACATGTACAAATACGGTATAAGTGGGATCCCACTTACACAACCCTAATAATAATAATAATAATATTCTTCTACATGTAATAATTCAATTTTTTTGATTTTATTTGAGGAATGTTCTATGTTTGACTGTTTTTACTGCTTATTTACTTCAGGTTTTCTCTGCTAATGGGCTCAGCAAGTATTATATCCATCAGATAGCTTGCTATTTGCCTAGTCGTGCTGATGTTCTTCCAAAGGATATATCAGCTAATCATCCAGGATATGCATGTGTTCTTGCAAATGTACTTGAAGCTGCAACCTGGATTTTGTCCGAACCAAAGTTCGCTTCTGATAGAGTAGGTGTTCTACTTCTACCTTTCAAGTTACCAAGTCATTTTTTATCTACTAGATATCTAGCAATATTGAACAAGGCTGAAAATGCATGAAAATATTATGATCAGGAAAACGATCAATCAGGTTTCTGTATCAAAAAGTATTCATTGCAAGTCCCTGTGCTCTCATAAAAGAGCATTGTTAGTTACTTATTCAATGACAGGGCGGTTAGGCCCCACCATTTGCTTTCGCACATTTATCACTGTCCAGCTTTTGAGCTGAGTTGAGAAGGTTGAGTTTGTATCCAAATTTGTTTGGTCTATAGAGTTGTTCTTTGCACAACAAACCCTCTGCTAATTATGGCCCTTCTTGAGTTTGTCATTTATGGTAATGACTATGGTACATGTGTACACACATTTTGCGCATATTTTCCTACAAATTCACCTATCATCCTGCAAGTGGGATTGATGTGAATTGGAAAAAATGCGAGTGAGAATTTGTCAAAAAAATCCGCGTATCTGAAAGTTATACTACCTCCATTCCAATGAATAAGGCCTATATTATTTTTGAAAAGTCAAACTATGTGAAGTTTGACCATGTTTTTTGAAGAAATTATGAATATGTACTATACAAAATAAACATGGTTAGATGCATCATGAAATATATTTTCACATGATATCCTTATAATATTATAATTGTTGATAATTTTTTCAATAAGTTTGGTCAAAGTTCACTTAGCTTGACTTTTTTTTAAAATATAAGCCTTATTCATTGGAACGGAGGGAGTATATACCATAGTCATGCCCTGAATTGTGTATGTCAAAAAATTGTGGCAAGGTATTTGTAGGTTCTAACTGCTTCCTTCGTACAACCAGTTAAGGCTGTATCATGTAATGCTGCAGACCCTTAGCAAAGCGTATTCTGTTCCTTGTATGTATCCTCATGTTCAATATTCTTCTGTCATTTGTTGTATTGGTGTTGGTTCTCTTTAGTTATATGATCTCAACAAGAGAAGAGTTTACTTATTCGTGTCAAACGGTTCTCAAGAAAATTTGTTTTTCTGCTTCTTGTGATGCTAAACATGTATGCATATATTGCTATATGGTTGACTTCATATATGAATTCTGAAATTATCTTGGTCATGCAATAAATGTCTTGTGCATATATTATTTATATTGTTGACTTGCTATCATATACGTAGTATTCTTCGTTGTGGAAATAGCTATCCTTTTTCATTTCCTGTTGGATGTCCTTTCTGGATTATTTAAAATATTGATGTCGCTTTAATATTTGTTATCTTTTGTATGTGTTCTTTCCAAACCAGGCAGCTGACATCATTGCTGTTTCTACGTCATTGCTGGACGCGTTACCAACGATCACGTCGCCTGCTGAAAGTAAGTTACTTGCCGGTGACAAGCTTTTATCTTCTGCCAATATAGCTTGCTAGGAGTAGTATCTATGTAGCATTATGTGTTGTCATTCATCTATATAGGCCCTTGTCACAGCAACAAATGCTTGGCATAAGCTGAAATGACTATGCATAAGCCTGTTAAATGACATACTAGGAGCACTTAATGACTTCCGAAGCATTTTACTAGGGTGAGAGGGTGCAACATTGCTATAAGCCTAGAATTACAATGCGAAATCCCGATTTCCTGTAGGCTACCGCCGGTTCGACAGGGCTTGTGGAAGTCCTGCCAGCGACTTGGGACATGCACTAGTTTCATTCTCTGCTTGTAACTTGCCTCCTAGGACGACTGTAACCAAAACTCTTACCTTTTTAATGAAATGAAACGCAAAAGTCTTTTGCGTTTTCTCTTTCCGTGATGGAGTCTTATACGAGTTTTATTCTTCTTAAACTACGAACAGGAGCAGATGATGACGATGACATGCCCATGGACGTTGATGTTAAAGATGGTCTTGATGTTGATTTGCAAAAACAGATAACTGCAGCATTTGATTCAAATACAAGATTACTCGAACATTTGGTACGCTGAACACCCGTACAGAAGTTAATTCTCTATCAAGGTTATTGGGCTCCATATTTTGCTTTCTCCTGTTTGACTCTAGACTTTTTCAGGTGAATGCCGTGTTCAGAGGCACATTAAGCACAAACTATTCTGATCTATCTGGACCATCAGATGCTGAAGTGGAAGCCGTAGGGTCCATTTGTGCTTTTCTTCATGTCATATTCAACACATTGCCTCTAGATATGACAAAGCTGGCCTACCGTACCGAAATTGTTCCTGCACTGTGGAATTTTATAAAGCGGTGCCATGCAAACCAAAGATGGCCATATTTTGGCAAGCATATCTCTTTGCCTACAGATGCTCCTGGTTGGCTACTGCCAGTGTCAGTATTCTGTCCCATATACAAGTAAGACAGCAATTTCAAATTGCCACAAATTATTGATGGCTAATTGTTACTCCCTCCGATCCATATTAGTGGGCATAGCTTTGTCTAAATTCATATGTATCTAGTTAAGTATTTAGACTAGATACATGTGTATCTAGACAAAGTTGTGCCCACTAATATGGATCGGAGGTAGTATTTAATTTGGTTTGTATGTTTTTTGTTGTCTGTGGACAATTTCTCGTCTCTTTTCTCAGAACACATGTTATCAATGCTTTATTTTACCCTGTACTAGGCACATGTTAAAGATCATTGATAACGAGGAATTCTATGAACAAGAGAAACCTCTTTCACTTAAGGATTTGAAGTCTCTGATTCTCATTTTAAAGCAGGTATACACAAAACAATACCATCAGTGTGTTATTATCACAGAGCTGTTGCTGGGATATACTCTTGTTTGGTGTTACATTGATATGAGTTCATCTTCAATCTGCAGGCTTTATGGCAACTTCTTTGGATTATTCCTTCACACTCCTCTCCTACTCAGAAATCATTACCTAATCCTTTGGGCCTTAAGAAAATGTCGATTGATAATCTCAAGGGCCGGGCTAGGACTGGGTTATCTGAATTACTCATACAGGTCGATATTCTGCCTTGATATGTCATGTTATTGTTTCTTATATTTATAGTGATTTTGATTTTCAGTTTCTGTATATTTTCTGCTTCCTGTCATAGTCCCTTGAACCGTAGTGCTCATATTGAGGTGTAGAGAACATACCAGTGATACTTTAGTTCACTACGCAGTACATTCTAGCGTACTTTTGTGCAGAGCACATATGATTGTTGTTGGTTAGGAACTTAGTGCAAGCTTAAGAACTTGTCCTTGCTTTCCGAGTTTAAAATTGCCGCCTTTTGCGTATACAGTCCATGCTTTTTGAGCTGCAAGGATTGTTGCTGTATGAACATTGTTTTTTCTTCATTGAACGCAACTAGATTTTTTTGTTTATGAAAGACAACCGTTTGAAGTTTATATTCCAGATGGTTTATATAAGTTATTTGATTCGTATTTTATGGACAGTATAGCTGATTAACATCACACCGTTCTGTTAACTATTTGCTAGAAATGATTGCTAGTTTATTTATTGTTCCTTGGAGGAAGTACATTATGTGAACTAAATTTTGTATCTAATTGCAGCTACAAGACTTGAACAACCGACTCCCATTCACAGCCGATAGTGATTTCTATTCTCAAGAAGCAACAAGTGAAAATTTTGTCTCTCAGGTAGTGGACCTATGTGCTGCTGAATTATTGATACATATTTTGGAAGAACATCTCTTAAATACTCTACATGTTTTTCAGGCGATACTTGGCAACACTCGAGCTTCGGACATTATAAAGCTTGCTCCCTTTTTGGCGCCTTTTAACATTAGAGTCAAAATATTTACTGTATGTTATTACTTATTTGTTGTGTAACATCGAAAAATATGGTGCATCTTTTATGATAATGCCTTAATTTTTTTTCAAACAGTCACAATTGGCCAATTCTAAACAAGCGACGACATCCCATTCTGCCTTGACAAGACACCGGTTCAAAATAAGAAGAAGTCGACTTCTGGAAGATGCTTTTGATCAGCTAAACTTGCTCTCTGTAGAAGATCTTAAAGGACCAGTATGATGACAATATCTTTCATCTTTACTCCTTGTTGATTTAAGACATATTCTCCTAATGTACAGGAGACCAATCTATTGACTTCTTAATCAAATCTTGATGCTTGTAGATTCGTGTATCATTTGTTAATGAGCATGGCGTGGAAGAAGCTGGAATTGATGGAGGCGGAATTTTCAAAGATTTCATGGAAAATATCACTCGTGCTGCTTTTGATCTGCAGTATGGCTTATTCAAGGTATCTGCTCTTTTAATATATACTAGCAAATTTGCCCATTCGTTGCTACGGGCTAATTGAAAGTTATACAAAAAAGATTCAGAAAATTGTGTCAACCTTGACAAAATATCGTTTCTCTCTACCGCATCCTTAGTACTCGTGTCTCCTTAACCTACCTCACCTTGTAAAAAGACAGTGTTATACTTATCACCCCTCCTTCCTTCCAATTCCATTTTCTTTATCCGTTATTGCTCTAGCATTGTCTTTGTTTCAAAAGTCATATCTGGTCTTGCCATCAATTGAGCATTTTGTTTAAACTTTAGCAAATCTATGAAGTGGCCCTCATTTACCATGAGAGATATAACACGGTGTATGTCTGATTTATAAGTGAAACAGTGAAATTGTTGTCACTTGCACGAGAGGATTATTAAATTTGTAGATGACTAATAATCTAAGATGCACATAGTGAAACTACAATTTTGTGTCTCCATATTTTCGATGGTAACAAAGATAAGACGTTTCTGACCGCAAGAAACATAAAGAATAGAAATGCGGTGTATAGCTAAGAAAATCAAGCTAGAAAAATACGTTATTACCTAACTTGAGAACCCCATCTTTGACTCTTCCTGAAAGTTTTGATTTTTTTTATCTGAATGATTGAAATCTTAAAGGGTGTTCCTTAAAGAAATTGAAAGCAAAAGTATGTAATCAATCTAGCTTTCTTACCTGATGCCGGTCTCCTTGTCGACATGGTCGTCCTGCTCTTCTGGTTGAATCCCAGCCGTGTACGGGGATGATGAGCCCGAACGCTCCCTCCTTTCTTTTGTACAAGATGTTCACCTCCCCTGCATATACAGTTTAGTTCAGAGTACATTGCATCAGTTCAGTTCAAAAAACTTCCCTAAAAAAAATTGCGGGGGACAACTTCAATTTAATTAAGTTCGGTTGTAAACTCGCTACCAATCGTATAAAAAAAATCGTGGAGCAAAGCAAACGCAATGAAGTACTTACCTGTCTGCTCGTTCCTGAAGGCATAGATGTCTTGGTCGACGTTCCAAGCTGCTCCAGGCCTCCAGCGCGTCCTCAGCCTCCCCACCTAGATGCTATGAATTCTCCTCCTCTTCAGCTTCCAGTGTTGCAGTTCTTCCAGGGCAAGCGACGGGTGAATCCACCCATCTTCCTGCTCAGCTAGTTCGTTTCTTTAGACACGGAGGCGACGAGGAGGTCGCAGCCGGCGCGGGCAAATCACGAGGTCGTCGTCGCCGGGGTCAGGAAGCCCCTCCTGCTCGTTGCCCTACTCCTCCCCATGCGTGGCCGCCTCGTCGACCTTCGGGACAGACCCGCAGGTCAGCCTGAGAATGGTGCGGGTCCGTGTGGTTTTTTCGGGGCGGGTTTTCCTTTGGTAGCTGAATGGATGGGCTGAAATGGGTTCTACGAACGTTTGGTCTGGTGCGGTGCGGGTCCACGCAACGATAGGTGTGGTGCGGTGCGGGTGCGGTTCCAAAAGATAGGTCTTGAAACGGTCTGAGCCCGTGGGTTTGAACCCGCGGTGGAACCCAATGTTCGTCGCCGTCGTCATCTGCTCGACGAGGACGCCCTCGCAGCCCTCGTCGTCGCGGCCGCCACCGCCCGAAACCCGCCAGGACACGCGAAGGCCGTCACGCCCACACGGATGATGTTCCTGGACTGCATCCCCGTCGAAGTGGGCGAGGACTTCGTTGCCGGCGGCGCCGTCCTGCAATTCCTCAAGGGCCTCCGCGGCTCGCCCAACAAACAGCCGAGCGGCCGGCGGCGCTGCTGCTCCTCTCGTCCTCTAGATCCCATTCTCGCGCTCCTCTCTACTTTATCCCATCTACTACATGCTGGTTGTTAGCGTCATCTTGATTGGCGATGTAGTCCTCCTTCCGCTCCTCTGGTCGCCGGCGTACACCATGGTCGAGCACGAGTAGCCTCCGCGGTCGTCCATGGCTCTAGTGCTGGAAGGCCGGCGAGCTAGCCTGGGAGGGCTCGACCAAGGGCGCCGGCGAGCTAGCCTGGGAGGCTTGGACGAGGGCGCTGCAAGGCTGTTCGCCCCTCTTCCTCATCACATACGGAGATAATGAGGGAAACGTGTTAATTACATACTAATTACATGCTAATCAATTCCTATTAACCACGAAGTTAATCACATTCCATCCCAACCTGCTTAAATCGCTCGTACCAAACAAAAAGTGGAATCACAAACACGGGACCATCACAAATGGTCAGAAGTAGTACTACTTCCGTTAGCCCCATGGTTTGTACGTGGGTTGTCACGTGGTTTCAAACCGCAAACTGTAAATGGATTGGTGCGGTTTGGGGGCAAGAGCATTGCGGGTTGGTGCGGTTTGGTTTACAACAATTAATTAGTGGGTTGGTCTGGTGTGGGGTAAGGTGATTTTCATTTGCGGGCTGGCGCGGGTATGGAGCGGATCTCGCCCCATTCCCAGCCTGACCCGCAGGAAAATCATGAGGTCGTCGTTGCCGTGGCAGGAAGCCCCTCCCGCTCGTCGCCCTACTCCTCCCCATACGCGGCTGCCTCGTCGACCACCGGAACGGACCCGACTGCGGCAGCTGCTATGTGTATCTGCCGACGCCGCACGGACGGGCAGCCCCTCCCGCTAGTATCCCTCCTCCTTCTCGTAGGCGATGCCTCGTCGCACTCCGGGACGGAACTGACCGCCGGCACGTAGCTGTACCAGCTGGGCACCGATATTGGTTCAGAGTTTTTTTTCGGTTGTGGTGTCGTGCGGGCCAGCCTCACAAAAAGAAAAACGTTTTGTCAGGGTTAGTGGTGGACTGCGTGTTTATTACCAGAAAACTGAAGGGCTAAAGTGCAAAACGGTGCAATGTACGATGTCTGTCAGCTATGGTTTAGACTCACAATCTTACTAATATGTGTGTATACGTGATGTTTATTACTTTGTGATGTGATAATGTGCTGGTAGCTTGGTATACACTAGCTAAAAACTGGCAGAAAAACTATACGGCGGTGTTTTGCTTATCCTGTTTGTTTTCCCTTCTGTAGGAAACGGCCGATCATCTTCTGTTCCCCAACCCTGGATCGGGATTGGTTCACGAACAGCATCTGCAGTATTTCCATTTTCTTGGAAGTCTCCTGGGGAAGGTGCTTTGATCGTATATCTTTTCTTTGCCATTTTTGAGCAGGTGTTCAACCTGTTAGAGCATTTTTAAGAAAATCGTATATCTCATATTTTCTCATTTTCCAAAGGCATGCAAGTATTTTGATGCTACTGTCCTAGCATTTCCTGAACTTTTGTCTTATATTGGATGCATTCTGTGTTTTCTTATGGAGATGTGTATTGAGCTTGAAGCTGTTGGTGTTTTCTCTAAGTTGCTTTAATGTAGATAGCAGCGATCTAAAATATGGCTGGCATTTGGCTGCTCATAGGTTTAAGATCAAATGACTGTTTTGTGATATGCTATTCGAGCACTCAGACTGATAGAAAGAACATAGTGAGTATTGTCTGATCTTGGTATCATGAAGTTTGTCAACATCTGGGCTTGCACATTCTAAATAATCCGTGACATGCTTCACCACTGTCCTAGAGTGATCTGCCCGTGTTGATCAATTGTAGTATTGGCAGCTTATGTTCTCTAGGGTTCTGTTAACTGTTTGGTCTGCATCCACAATTTTATTTACTTGAACTAAAGCTGCCGTTGGAGTTTGTACACATGCATGTGGACTACAAAAAAGGCATATATATGCTAATTGTGTCCATCAGCGCAAAAGCTGGTGATGTAGTCTACATTAGCCTTACTATTGTTCTAACTTTTTCATTCCTATTTTCTATCAAGGCAACCACATAAGTTATGCATCTTTCTGTAACTATTTACCAAGATACGAGAGAATACTTGTTGTCTTTCAGGCATGAGGGTATCATCTGACATGTGCTTGATTCTTGTCTTTCAGGCAATGTACGAGGGAATACTTGTTGACTTGCCATTTGCTACCTTCTTCTTGGGCAAGCTGAAACAGAAGTATATCTCTCCCTCTCCCTCCCTTAAGCAAGTTGCAATAAAAATACTTCTTGTGATTGTATTGGCCTGGATTATGGTTCATTTATTACGAGATTTGGTTCAGAACTTGCCAATGTATGTATTAAATTTGCTTCTAGTTAATCTAGTTCAAATATAGGAGGATGTGGTTGGGGCCCTTGCAGTGTTGTGTATTTTTTTTTCGAGAAAACGCAAAGGACCTTTGCGTTTCATTTTATTGGAAAGATAGAGTTGTTACATCCTCCTAAGAGGCCCGACACCACACGAACGCACGCAAACAAGTAAAAGAACTCAGTGAACATCCCAACTCTGGGGAAGTACCGCTCTCAGCCCGGCTGCGCCGGCTCTAACCCACATCGTTGCCTCTTCTTTGATCCTAGATAAGACTAAGGCAGTCGTGGCCTGTGCGCCTTCAAACACGCACTCGTTGCGCTGCTTCCAAACCATCCAAGGGAGGAGGAGGGTGATGGAGGCAAGGCCTTTCCTTTGGGGTTTAGGGGTGCTCTGCTTGGCCTGCTGCCACCAAACGAGCAGAGATGCTTCCTGGCTCGGCGCTGGGGCAGCAAGCTGGAGCCAAGCAAGCGTTTCGTGCCACACCTGACGCGTAAAGGGGCATGCGATGAAGAGGTGGTGTATGGTCTCCGGAGCTTGGTCGCAAAGCATGCAGCGAGGGTGGTGTTGAAGGCCGCGGCGAGCAAGTCTTTCGGCTGTCCAGCAGCGGTCGAGCTGCGCTAGCCAGTGGAAGAATTTAATCTTCGGCGGCGCCCATGGTTTCCAAATCATCTTCCAGGCAGGGCAGGTGATGGATCCCTGAAAGGTAGCGAGGTAACCTGATTGGGCAGAGTAGGTGCCCGTGGCAGTCCACCTCCACAGCAGCTGGTCAGGCTCATCGGAGAGGGTCGTGCCCTCGATCGCTTGCCAGAGCTGGAGGTATTGGCCGATCTCGTGGATGCCAAGCACGCCATGGATGTCTCTGGCCCAACTGTTGGCCTGCAAGCCTTCCGCGACAGACCGTTGCTTCCTTCGTCGCTTATGGACGCATGCGTAGATTAGGGGTGCTATCTGAGCTGCCGATCGTCCCTGAATCCATCTATCTTCCCAGAATCTAGCCTTCAGTCCGTTGCCAATCGTCATGTAGGTAGAGGCAGCGAACAGGGCCCTCTCCGCGTTGTGTATTTTGACGTTCACTATAATCAAAGTTAAAAGAGAGGATGATTGAGTATACTATAGGAGTATAGGGACAATGTTAGAATGAATTGTGATTTTGCTCTTCTACAAATCTGTTAATAATCATTGTGAAATTTACTATTCCATTATGCTGTTTATGTTTTATTTTAATGAGTTTAACACCATATCTCCTTTTCGCCACCAATCAGGTCCAGCTTCTTGCATGACCTGCCTTCGTTGGATCCAGAATTGTATCGACATCTTGTCTTTTTAAAGGTTTGATTCTATTTACATCAATGTGTGAAGAGGAAAATAGTTATTGACAGGCTTAGAAGCTAAGATCTTTCCAAATGTTGTGTGCAGTTGAGCTGATGCTTTGAAGCACAGCAGATGAAATGTTTGTCTTTTGGTTTCAGTTTTGTCAAATGTGGCATGTGAAACTGTCGTAAGTTTGATATTTAAGATAAAATAGAAATTACCGAGTTAATATATGACCAAGAAAAAAAAATCGCTTCAACTGTGAGGCCGCAATCCAAAATTCTCAGGGTATTGTTTCTTTGTAGCATGGCATATATAGCTGTAGCCCGTATGGGGATCCAGTCCATTATCTTTGTGAAGCTTTTTTTTGTCATCTGATGTTCATTTTGCCGCGCTTTGATCTCTTTTCCTTCCTATGCTCAGCATTACGAAGGCGACGTCTCAGATTTGGAGTTGTACTTTGTTATTGTGAATAATGAATATGGCGAACAATCAGAAGAAGAGCTGCTTCCTGGAGGGAGAGAGATGCGTGTTACTAATCAGAATGTTATTATGTTTATCCACCTTGTTGCCAACCATCGATTAAACTATCAGGTAAACTAATGTAGTTCAGTCACTTGCTTGTCATGTACTCCCTCCGTATCAAAATGTAAGACTTTCTAGCCTTTTTCTGCACACATGTATCTAGACATGTTTTAGTGCAAGGTTCACATAAATCTTGCACTAAAACATGTGTGCAGAAAAAGGCTAGAAAGTCTTACATTATGATACGGAGGGAGTAGTATTGTAATGTTCTTGATAAATAATTTGCTTTTGTTTTGACCACAGATTCGTGGACAAAGTATACATTTTTTGAGAGGTTTTCAACAACTTATCCCAAAGGAATGGATCGATATGTTCAATGAACATGAAATTCAGGTACTTTTGACTTGCATAGTTGCATAAACATTTCACATACAGAAATATAGTTTTACTACTTCGTTTGCGAAATGGGATTAAGTGAATGCATTGTGACTTTCCTTAATGATATCAAACGTCGCCTAGACATTTTTTGTGTGGTTTCCGGTTGGTTAAGATGCTATGTTTTATGTATTACTGTAGTTGCTGGGCTGCATCAGGTTATGCATGTTTACTGTTTTCAAAGGGTACTTTTTCGTAGAATTACTTAACATATTCCTGTCTTAGTTTTCTCATGTTCTCATGCGTATTTTGCTCCGGCAGCTTCTCATATCTGGCTCTCTGGAAAGCTTGGACATTGATGACTTGCGTTTGAACACCAACTATTCCGGGGGTTATCATCCGGTATGTTTGCTTTGTTATGTAGGAAAGGCCATCCTTTCATTATTCAAGAATGCAGCTAGCCACTCCTATCATATATAGATACTTGTGAAAGGCTATCCTTTCATTACTTATTAGATGCACTCATGTGGGCGACCCCTCAATTTTTAATGATTCAAAGTTGTGGTAGGAGAGCATTCTTGCTTTTATATTTTTATAAAAATGTATATCGATATGTCAATGATGTTCGGTCGTGCAAAGAGTTTATCACCGATCTTAAAATCGTGTAAAGACGGTAGAGAGGGGCTTCGGTGAGGGGATGTCGTCTGAGACTTATCTAGGTTTGTGATCCCCCGAGATAGGTAATAGCCTTAGCCTGTTGGTGTATATTGATATTTGAGGAGTGTTAGAAGAGTTACAAGAGCTAGATTGAATCTACAAACTAGGTCTTGTGTGGCACCAGTTGAGAGATCTCGAATGGCCTGGTGGGGCTCCCTCGATAAGTTCACCTGGATTTCCTTTAAAATTATTTCCTCCGAGGATCTACCTAGCATGTCTCGTGCAGACCTGCTAGAGCTCTAGGTACACTAGCCAATAGGTGAAGTCATGAGCCACCACTGATTCCACTCACTTTTTCCTCATTTGCTTGCTTGCGCGAATAGCAGGCTGTGTTCAAACCAAGCCACTAAGGATGAGCTACTGGAGTGCTAGTAAACCTTATAGTTTATCGAAATTTCACTTTTGATTACACTGTCTTGTGAGCTAATCTTCAAACCGCAAGCAATGTTAGTAGACTGCAGTAAGTGGCATACTCTAGGATTAATCTCAGTGATGGATCAGCTTTGAAATATTAACGTCAATTTAAATATGAAAACTAGCTAGTTCAGGCAATATCCCTGCTTAAAAGTAATTTATGTACATAATGTAAAATATTTGTATTGGCCAGATCCAGAGGCGCTAGGTATTGACTCATGAGTTATGTGTTTTATGTTTATGTTATTATTTTGAATGGTGAATCATTTTGCATCTTCCTACTTTAGAGAAGGATTAATTATGGTTTTCTTTCAGGACCATGAGATTATTGATATGCTCTGGGAGGTTTTAAAGAACTTCAGTTCGGATAATCAGAAAAAGTTTCTCAAGTATGTTAGCTCTCCTTTTTTTGTGGCATGAGTATTAGTTATGTAGAAGTAAATTACCTCTCCCATTCCGCTTCTACTGGTGGGGGTTTGCTAATTCTTATTAGTTTTATTGTTTCAGTTAAACCTAGGAATAAAGAGAGTATATGCTAAGGCCCCGTTCGGAAGGCATGTGTGAAAAACATAGGTTTGGTATAAGACATAGGAATAGGAAGGCTCTGTAAACCTGAGGTTTAGAAAACGCAGGAAAAAAAATCAGTCGATGGTGTTCAGAACGCAGGAATTAACATGGGAACTAGAATGCACTGACAACCAGATTAAAAATATTGGGGCAAGTGGCCATGCATGCTTCTTGTTGCATCAGTCACGGATGAACACAAACCACATGAGCCATACTCTTTACTTTTACGTGTTCTTCTGTGGTCCACCTAAACCACGTCCACCTACCCTTCTATCGGTATTCGGTAGACATCAAATCCAATACTCCAGCGCTCCTATCTCGTTGCCTCGGGCTTACGCGAAAAAATGAGCTTCTCCTAGATGTTCGATTTCTTGTGAAAAGTGTAGGAAAGGAAACATTTCCTAAGGAATGGCTCAGCTGTTTCCTTTGTTCCGAACGGCTCTACAGGAAATAATTCCATAGGAAACAAAACGTGCAAAATTCCTTTGGAATTCCTCCATTCCGAACGGGGCCTAAGTTATGCTGACAGTATCTTTCCTTTGGACTTATCGGTCAACACATGTTTCCTTTTTGCAAGATACATAAGCCTGAGACATGATTAGGTGAAACATGCGTAGTCTGATTTATATATCAAATCAATGTTTTACTTAAATCTCATTACACGCATGAAAATAACTACACAGGTTTGTGACTGGATGTTCTCGTGGGCCACTCCTTGGATTTGAGTACCTTGATCCAAAATTCTGCATTCAGAGGTTCGATGCACCTGTATATATATGTTGGAGTTTCGCCTCTTGTTCTGTTGGGTATTTTGATCTTAAGACTCCTTTTGGATGCAGAGCTGGTGTCCCTGGTGTGGAGGAGCATGGAGACCGCTTGCCCACCTCGGCTACTTGCATGAACCTTCTGAAGCTCCCTCCTTACAGAACGTCAGTAAACCATAGTAGCCACATTTATACATGTGGACAACCCATGAGTTCCTTTACATTTTATCTGCTCACTGATTCATTTCAGCATATGACTAACTATTTCCCTGGTTGGTGTTGAACAGCAAGGAGCAGTTGCAAACCAAATTGCTGTACGCAATAAACTCGGAAGCCGGTTTCGATCTGAGCTAATTGCATTGTGGATTCAAACATTGTGCAGACTGTAGATAGTTGCTAGATAGTAGCTTAAAAGTCACCCAGGGCCGAAGCACCGACCATTTGGGCCCAATTTGCCCCATAAACAAGAAGCAGACGTTTCTTAGAGTGGCTGAGAGGAAATCAAGGGTAGGCGCCTGCAACAGCTGCTGATAGATAGAGCTCTGACCGCAACGCGGTAAAAGCAAGCAAGCGCAAATGCTGTTGTAAGCAGCCATGAACATGTACATATGTATACTAATCGCTGTGGTTGAATGGCCTATTGTGGAATAATAGGACAAGGTTGAATGAAACTGATAGCTGGAAGTTGGTTCAGTTTCGGGGCTGTGCCAGTTTTAATCAATGTTTGGATGCTCATGCTCTGGTAGCTGCCATCGTGATGATAAAGCATAGAATCGAACATTCTACACCGCAAAGAAATGTTTTGATGTGCAGCTTTACCACGCAAGTCATGACGATTTGAACATGTGTAGAGGTGGCTTATACGAACAAGTCCAGCGATTGGATGCTGGTGCCGCATGCCTTGTCTATACCCTCGTGTTGTGCACTGCCGCAGTCCCACCAGGTTTTGTCCAAGCTGGAAATCGCTCTCATGCTTTTCTTTTCTTGTCAAGCGCATGCGCATGCGTGTCATTTCGTCTGATAGATGCGGCCAGCACCAGAACCTCAGTGGTGATGATCTAGTTACCACTGTCTGAGTGAAAATGTGATAACTATTCTTTGTGGACATGATGCAAGTAGGATATCTTTGTGGTGCAATGGCCTGTATTGTGGAATAATAATATAAGGTTGAATGAAACTGATAGTTGAAAGTTGGTCATTTTCTGGGCTGTGCCAGTTTTAATCTGAATGTTTTGGCTGCTCATGCTCTGGTAGCTGCAATCATCAAGGTGATCAAAAAGGGGGCTGGCCTGGTGATTTTGGCCTGTTTCTTCTTCATCTCTTGACTTGTTGGTGATTAGGGATGTGTAAATGGGAACCGCAGAAGATGAGCCTACAAGTACAATGGTAGGCAGAGATAGTACACAAGAAAAGAAAAAAACCAAATGAGACTAAATCTCCCCCATCTACAGAAGATGAGCGCTTGCAACAACCGAGACTTCCTGATACGATGCGCAAGATCAGACGCCATCATCTCTTTGCCTTAAAAAAACTGGCCACCCTCGCTCCTTCCAAATGTGCCAAACAGAATAGCAGGCAACCGTAACGGCCTCACACCTTTGGGCCTTTGGAGCATAGTGATGAACCTTACTCCACCACGCCCGAACTGACAGCGCCTGAGAGCTGAAACTGGCCAGGGGATCATTGGTGGCCAAGTATGATGCCCAAACCTCCTTTGCATAAGAGCAGCCGATTCAGGCTCCTGATCACACAAGCTGCAGGTAGGACGACAGGGCAATAGGGCATGCCTCTTATCGAAAGCCTGCAAGCTTGGGGGTTTTAGTTCAAAATTTTAGACCAAAATGTAAACTACAAATTCTCAAATGAACTATAAGTGGGATCCCACTTATTGGTGATTCCTCCCATCTGAAATGCGGCGACTGTAAATAAAAGCAAATCCACTTAAAAACAAGCTATTACCGTGCACCAAGCAGAGAATTTAACATCCTTGACCATATGACGTTACAAGCCACCACAAAGAAATGTTTTCATATGCAGCTACCCTACGCAAGTCATGGCGATTTGAGCATGTGTAGAGATGGCTTAGGCCTATGTCAATGTATGTTTCTTAGCACGCTTGATAAATATTTTGCTGACGTGACATAATAGTTAATGAGACTATAGCTTAGCTAACATTTAACCCTTGCACGTGGCCATAAACAAAAAAAGTTGCTTAACTCAATCATATGTAGACATGAGCCCCAAATTATTAAATTTAGATACAACCAATACAAATAATACGTTGAACTAGTTATCTCTTAATTTTTTATTACTTCTATCATAATGTGCTAAGAGACGATGCGTTGGCATAACCCCTATGCGAACAAGTCAATCCAGGGATTGGATACGTCGCGGGCCCTTGTTTATCCCCTCGTGTTGCGCACTGCTGCACTCCCACCAGGTTTTGTCCAACCTCACAATTGCTCTACCAAAATGATCGTGCTTTTCTTTCTTGTCAAGCACATGCCGTGCCATTTCATCAAATAGATTCGGTCAGCACAAGAATTTCAGTGGCGATGATCTAGTTACCAATGTGTTGAGTGAAAAGTTGATAACTATTCTAGGACTTTCTGATAACATTTTTCAGCTTGGTAACTTGTGAGCTCCAGCAAAGTCGCTAAACGAGGTAATATCTTTGCAGTTTTTCAGGTTTTCTATATTTGATATTAAACCTTGGTTTTGGAGTGACCTGCCACAAATTCTTGTTAGTCTTTATTTTTTAGCTTTTGAACTGCTAAACAGTAAGTAGGATATCCGACATGATGCAAGTATTTACAGGAATACTCTCAACTGAATCATGACATATGAAACAATATCGGAGTACAGTACATTATGTTACAAAGAAATGAACCAAATTGGATAGGTAACTATCTCTGTTTAAAATAGCGGGCTATTTTGTTTAGCGCCGGCGATTTCAGAGGCTACGAAAGGCTATAGCCGGGCTATAGCGCGGCTATGGCTATATAGCCGTTCTGTTAAATAATGGGAAAAAACAATATTCTATTAACATATATTAGTATATAATTCAGAGATGCATACGATATTAACATAGTCACATAATAAAAGATAGGAATAACGAGGTCGGCTTCATCGGCGAGGGCTACCAGGAGTGCGAGGTTGTGCGCCGCCGCCCCTCTTGGTTGATGTGGAGAACTTAGGGTTAGGGTTGGTATAACCGTCCTTTGAGTCTCGAAATTGGGCTGAGTAGGACAAATTTGGGCCGAGCGAGATAAATTGTAGTTCAATTTTTTGGACCTCCCGAGCGGGAAAATAGCGGCTAAGGGGCTAAACTGGAGCTAAATCCATTTAGCCGGGCTATAGCCGGGTGATAGCGGCTATTATCTCTATAGCCTATGAAGGCCTTAGCTTTAGCGCGAACCCTCTCGCAAGGCTATAGCCGAGCTATAGCCGGGTGATAGCCGGCTATTTAAAACAGAGGCAACTATGCTTGTAGTAAATAAAACAATCAGATCCTGAGAAACAGGCGGTATCAAAAGGGACATCACTGAATTTCTCATGATAATATGTCTCTGGTCAAAACATACTCAATCAGGTGCCTTTACATTGTTGTGTAATGGCCCTTCATCTGTAGCATTTCTATCCTGTTACATTTGTTCCTTAGCTCTCATTCTTCTCTCCTCTGCATTTGCCTCTTCACTTGTCAATTTTAACTTTTATCTCGCTTTTGATACCAAAAGGTGATCAAGGAGCCAGAGGAGGACAACCACCTCATTTGATCTTTAGCATCCTCAAATATCTTCTGTTCGTGACTGATACACCTAAAACATTGATACAGCTAGATTTCAGCCGCATGGCATTTAGCTGGGGTGATAATGAAGCTCACCATGGCACCAACTTTGGCAAGGAGAGGAACCATGTCCATCATGCGGATGGTGTGGCAGGCCTTGGGCCACGAATGCAACCAATGTATTCTGTATCGAGTCGAGTGTCATCTCGGTAGTTCGTGCCTATTGTTTCGTCCTCAGATAAACTAGTCTATTCCCACAAATCATTTCCTTTAGTGTTGTTATATATGTACCACAAATTTATATCCACATACACCTGAGCAAGTCCTGGTGGGTGTCTTGCACTTGAGTCCAGCATATTTCACTCCTATCTGTATGGATTATACAAGAGGGGTCAATTTTTTGTGCAAGCTAACTTCAAACAAGCAGCTGGGGTTCCTTTGGAAGCTCCGTTATAGCCCTGTCATATGAAGGAGATGCCGAAGATGTGAACTCCTGCATTAACAGGGGTCGTTCTCACAGTTACAGCAACCATACGTCTCATGCACAATAATTAATTCTGTTCTACGCAGGAGATGAAACACTCCCTCACGGCTACGCAGGAGCTAGCCCCTTTCCCCACAATAAAGCTTCGTGCACGCGCCGTACCTATCTCCTACGTAAATAAATAAAGCACCCATGAGTCCTATATATATCACCTAGTTCCATCGAACAATGCAAACCAAAACGTACTCACTACTGAGAGTGACAAGCAATTCAGAAGAGGGCATAACCATGGCCATCCTGAGGGCTTCTCTCATTTCCATCCTCAGCTGCCTCTGCTTCTTTAGTTCTGTCCTCGCAGCTCGAGAGCTGAACGATGACTTGTCCATGGTCGCAAAGCATGAGAGTTGGATGGCACAGTACGATCGCGTGTACAAGGATACTGCCGAGAAGGCGCAGAGGTTCGAGATATTCAAGGCTAATGCTCGATTCATCGAGTCGTTCAACGCTGGGGGCCGCAAGTTCTGGCTCAACATCAACCAATTTGCGGACCTTAGCAATGATGAGTTTAGGGCGACCAAGACGAACAAGGGGTTTATGCCAAACAAGGTGAAGGTTCCTACAAGGTTCAGGTATGAAAACATGAGTCTTGATTCACTCCCTGCAACGGTTGACTGGAGGACAAAGGGTGCAGTCACTCCCGTCAAAGATCAAGGCCAGTGTGGTAAGTACATTTAGGCTACAAGTGCTACTTACATATGAATCTTCTACATCGGCATGGTGTGTCTAAGTGCATATATCGCAAAAAATCATTTGCAGGTTGTTGTTGGGCCTTTTCTGCTGTTGCTGCAACAGAGGGCGTTGTCAAGATAAGTACGGGCAATCTTATCTCGCTCTCGGAGCAAGAATTGGTGGATTGTGATGTCCACGGCGAGGACCAGGGCTGCGCGGGTGGTCTCATGGACGATGCATTCAAGTTCATTATCAAGAATGGAGGCCTCACTAAGGAGTCCAGCTATCCATATTCTGCAGCAGACGGCAAGTGCAAGAGTGGATCAAGCAGTGCTGCAACAATTAAGAGCTACGAGGATGTGCCTACCAATAACGAGGGTGCCCTCATGAAGGCAGTGGCAAGTCAACCTGTGTCAGTAGCCGTGGACGCAGGCGACATGACATTCCAATTCTACTCTGGTGGCGTGATGACTGGTTCCTGTGGTACTGATTTAGATCATGGGATTGCAGCCATCGGTTATGGAACAACCAGTGATGGTACAAAGTATTGGCTACTAAAAATTCTTGGGGCTCAACATGGGGCGAAAATGGATTTTTAAGAATGGAAAAGGACATTAGTGACAAGAAGGGCATGTGTGGCCTTGCCATGGAGCCCTCCTACCCCACGGCTTAGTTAGATCACAAAATGCCACATATTCACATATATTCAAGATTGAATAAATGCATGTCTCTCCTTCTAGTGTTGCATACGTCCATACATTCGCCAGGTCTTTGAGTGCCCGTCGTACCACGTGGTTGGTACACTAGGCTGATAGATATATATGCTTGTAAATTATGTTATCAAAACTCATTATATGTGTCTACACTTTTTTATACAACTCATGAGTCATGACTATTATGTAACTATGTTGAATGTAGTAAGATCAATGAAGAATATATTTTCATAGCTAAGAAGTTCCAAAAAAATATGGTACTGTTGGATGTAAATTTTGAAGCATAATTTTTTTTATCAGGGATGCCTTCTGTTAAGCATAAGGAACTTCTGGAAAAACATGTGTTATCAGAAGCAGTATTTTGACACATATATGATTCGAAAGATAGATAGCTAGTGATATGCAGACAATTCCTAAATTTTTTAGTTCTCTGGTAGTTCATAATGTTATTTGCTTGTGACTGAGAAAATGATAGAGCAGAACATTGTACTGCTATCTTAAATATAGCTCTTTTTCACAATGAAATAAATAACTATTACCTCTTGTGATGTAAGATAACATAAGGATGATGTAGGGCTAATATGGACATATTTATTTTACAAACAAGGGGGAAGACGGATATCAGCTTGTCGTTCTTCTTAGACGAAATAGGCCGTAGCCCCGCTATATAAATATAGCAACCACCCGATACAACCAACAAGAGACACGGCTGGGGCGACAGCCAACAAGCACCCAAAACAAGGAAAAGAAGAAATAAAAGACGACATAGGCGGATTGACTAAACGATGACGACCCGCACCCGCTGCGCTCTCTCCGAAGATGTACCACCACGCTCCTAGTACCGAATCGACGAGTACCAAGCAACACCTTCAAGAAGGAAAGTCAAACTGCTGCCGGACCAGAGTTGGTCCTAGGGTTTCCCCGGCACACAAGGAAGCAGATGAAGGGTAGCCACAACGCCCTTCAAGAAGGAAAGATGCCACCCGAAGGCGGCACCGCGTCGGTGTCGGACGAACCAACAAGGATTTCTCCCGAAAAACCCATCCGAAATCCTGGACGATCCGTACCATAGGAGCCCGCGAGGCCGAACCCCGACACCGCCAGACTCATCACCCGCCAACAAGCGCCACCACGGATGCGAAGCCACCATCGTCGTCTCCCCGAAGCCACCGTCACGAGGCCAGCAAGACAGAGGACAAGAGTAGATACACCAGGATCAACAGAACCGCGGCCGCGGGAGGGAACTACCTCCACCGCCGAAGGCGGTAGTCGACCGGACGCGGCCGCGGAACACACCGGTCCCCGCTAGGTTCGGCCGGACCCGACGGGCCCATAAAGCCCCGTAGGGGCACACCAATCCTAATAGGGTCCAGCCGGACCCAGATCGGGCCCGTGAAGCCCGCGGCCATGCTGCAACAAGCACACCGCCGTCGCCGTTGTCCCTGCAGTTTCCACCTCGTCATCTGCTGCCGAGAGCTCTGCAGTTGGGCCAGCGTGACCCGACCCAGATGGGGCCCGAAGGGCCCCGATCTGGGCCACAGGGCCACCAAGCCGCGCCGCCAAGCCCCGTCGCCCGCCTTGCTGTGCCGCCCCACAGCTCAGCGCACGCCACCGCCGCCACGACGCCACCCAGCCGGAGCCGAACCACCGCCGTCCAAGCTTCACCGCCGCCCTGCGAGGGGATCCCCGCATCAGCCCGCAGGACGCGGGGGAGGACCTTCCGCCGCCGCCGGCGCCATCCGGGCCTCGCCCGACGGCCCCCTGCCGGCGGCGGCGACGAGGGAGAGAGGGAGGAGAGGGCTGAGGAAGGGGGTGGCCGGGAACGCGCGCCGCCGCCACGGGGGGCGGCGGTCGCGCGGGGGAGAGAGGAAAGTTAGGTCCAACCGCTTGTCGTTCTTCTTCTCCACGGTCTTAGTCCCCTTTACGCGATCTCTCTATCTCAGGTATGTGTGCGTGCCACATTGTGTACATGTTCTTCTACTGTCAGATTTCTTTCCTGCCAATCCATTGTGCCCTCTTCTAACCGCTCCTCTTTGGCAGGGCTGGTGCTGAATTATTGTTATTTTGGGCTGTAATCATGCTTTGTTCCCTGGTGAGTATTCTAACTATTTGTTTATATTGTTGAATTACTCAAATTTGTATCCTCATGAGTGCACTTTCTACATTCTATTATTTGAGTTGTTGCCACGAGCTTCAAATATCTATGTGGACATTTTTTTATTTGGTTCAGTTGGAGAAAAAGAAACTCTACTTATTGGATCAAGAATATATTACATACTCATTTCTTTGTATTTTCACTTCATCAAATATTAAATGCATCACCAATCTGTATTTTCTGTTTTTGGATAAACATGATTAATAATAGACAACTGTATTTCTATCAGATTTTAACATTTGGCCTATCTATGTTTACCGATTACAAAGGAAAAGAAAATTTAAACAAATACTATTTCTTTTAGTTATATGTGAAACTGGAGTGACTGAAATAAAATTAATGGCTTAAGTTCTTTTTTGTTCACATGTGATGGTTGTTCAATGGCAGGCAAGGCATAACCTGCTCTCCATCTCAAGCACTACTTCAGTGACGCGTGAGTGTTTGGCAATACAAACTTTATACGCTTGATGCCCATGCACAAGGGTTCTTCCACAAGTATTCAACTTTGTTTATCTTTAAAGTTATAAATTGCTTCTGATAATGTTCCATCTTTTCGGTGAAATCCAGCACTGAGACGAAGCGACACCAACGGCCTATCCCCACTGAGGTCAACGAGTAGCAGCACGCCTGCACATGGTGATATCGATCCCGAGGACTGAACATAACAGGTCCCATCCGATCCATTCACCTCCTTCTATTATTATTTTTCTTGCTTTGGCTTTGTTGTACACACATATCTTTCCATCCATTTTATATTTTGAGGTATAAGGTGGTCGTATCCACCGTCCGATTAGATAGAAATAGATGACCCAGTTTATAAGGGGAACCGGATCAAAAAATTATACAATCTGTATAATGCCCTGTTTATGAGGAAAACAGGGCAAAAAACCGCACAAACGTGGCGACCCACCGTCCAAACGACGCAAGTCGACCCGACGTCAAACACACACCCTGCTTCGAGGCCACTGCCCCGACGTAGCAAACAGGACGAACTCCGCATTGCCCGAAGCCGAACCAGTCATGGTCGGCGAACCCTCTGCCCGCGCAGTCTATATCCAAGTCGCCACCAAAACCATCCTGTTCCGGGGCCGCCGCCCGGCGTAGCAACCAGATCGTCAGTCGTATTGCCCAAGGCGATCCAATCGGGTCGACGAACCCTCTGCCCGCGCAGTCTTTATCCAGGTCGCCACCCAGAGCCACGCTAAACAACGACTCTACCTCATAGAACCGTCGCAGCGAGGGAGACCGAGGCCGCCGCCTCGACGTACCACCACCGTCCGGAGCCGCTGCCCCGGTCTTCCGCTCCCCCTGACGATAGGAACCGCCCTTCCCGAGCGCCGCGAGCCCAACACACCGCGAGGGCTAAGAGACTCCCAGGCGGCGCCTCCAACGAGGTAACGACGCGTCCGTCGTCGCCGCCCGCTCCCGGTGGAGCTTAGGTTTTCACCCGGAGAGCTTAGTACCACCCACGTCGGGCGGGATCGAGTACTCCACAGCGACGCCAACTAGAAGGAAAACGACGCCCGAAAGCGCCGTCGTCGCCGGCTCCGACCAAGTCGGTGCAAGGCTTTCGTCCGGAGGTCGACCCGACCGCAAAGTGGGAGAAGCGACCACACCGGGCACTGCTGCCCTACCGCCGCCCACCACACTTGACCACCGGCCATGGCGGCCGCGGCGCCCATGGCCGCGTCCACCACGCCGCACCGCAGTCTTCGTTCCGGGGCCGCCGCCCCGGCTTCCGCACCGCCCGGACGTCGAAGCACGTCGGCAGGAGATGCCACCTCCCGCGTCCGCGCCGGAGCCTCCGCCTTCGCCACTGCGCCCTGTTCGAACCTGAGCCCCGCAACAGCACGCCCCCGTCCGGGCCGACGGGCCCGCCAAGCCCATCGGGCGTACTTCTTCCTGGCGACGGCGCCGTGCCTCCCGAACCCGCCCGTAGCCAGCGCGCCGTCTGACCTCACCGCCGTAGCCTCCACTCGAGCCTGCCAGCCCGGCCTCCTCTGCCCGACCACGCTGCCCCCACGGGCCGTTCATCCCCAGCTGAGAAAAGGACCGCCCCCGACCACCATTTTTGGTAGCGGAGGGGTGCCGCCACCGCCGCGGCCGAGGCCGGCGACGGCAGCCGCGGAGATGGAGCGGCCGGGGAGGTCACTAGCGGCGCACGATTTGGCCCTGGCGTCGCCTAGGGGGCGACGCGAGGGGAAGAGCGAAGCGGTTTTCTCATCCATTTTATATTTCTTTCCAAATAATGTGGGCATGATTGGACTTTTAGTGGGAGTATGGATTAGGTACCCATACCGTGGCAGGAGAGGGACATCTGTGAAAAAAATTGCCCCTTGTCGTGTGCGCGTAGGGCGTCCTCCTTCCCTTGCAAGTTGCAACACCGCCACCCCCCCCAACCCCAACACCACCACCACCTCCTCCTTCTCTCTCTCACACAATAATAAGAAACATATCTTAGCCTCAATAAATCCGTGAAACTAATGCCTTGCTTTACCCCTTTTGTGTCGGATCAATCAAAATACTTCCACCGGTCTGATCCCCGCACACTGGATTGGGGGCTCATCTGTGCCTTCCACAAGTCCGATCGCCACACATTCGGACTTAGGGTCTTAGCGCTTTCTTTCGTCGTAGACTATTTCTTGTATCACGTACAAAGCTTTGAGCTGTCTGAGTTCCGATTTTCTGTCGACATACTGAAACCTACAACATTCAATGATCGAGATGTCACCTAGGGGGGGGGGGGGGGGGTGAATAGGCTTTTTAAAATCAATTACGTATTTGGCTTGAAAGAATGCGGAAATAAATATCATTTAGTTTTCAATCACAAATCCTAAATATGCTAGGCTCAACTAAGTGACCAACAAATTAAGCTAAACAAGATGAGCACAAGAGATATATCACAAGTGATAAACTAGATATATATAACTTTAAGTACGAAGGCTATCACAAGGAAGTAAACTCGTATAGAAATAACCGAGTCACGCGGAGACGAATATGTATCTCGATGTTCCCTTCCACGAAGAAAGGTAGTCACCGAGGACACTCGTACGCCACGAAGGCTCACCTTCTTCTCCAAGCCCCCACACGAAGAAAGGGCCTTTTTCTTACGGTTAGCTTTTGCTCCACTCCGGAGATGGCAAGCTCCACAACCACTTCACAATCCCAGGAAGGAGAAGACCCGGGCCTCTTCACAATCTTCCACGAAGATGTCACCGCTGTCACAATCACCAAACCGTCTAGGAGGTCACCCTCCAAGAGTAACAAGCACTCAGGCTCTCACTCGAACTAATCGAACCGGGGAGCTCAAAACTATGCAACAAATGCAAAGCAAGAACACAAGTGGTGCTCAAATCCTTCTCTCTCAAGTTCCACCAAAGCAACAAGTTCTAGGGAGGAATAGAAGAGGAAGAACAATGGAGGAGGTCAACCAATGACTCTAAGATCTACTCCCTCCGTTCTAAATTAGATGACTTCATTTGTCCAAATGTGGATGTATCTATACTTTTAACGTGTCAAGATACATCCGCATGTGGACAAATGGAAGTCATCTAATTTGGAACGGAGGGAGTAAATCCCAAGGGGTTCCCTCACTAAGAAGGGAATTTGATTGGTGAAGATGTGGATCTAGATCCCCCTCTCTCTTTTCCCTCAAAAAGATGAACGAATCATATGAGGAATGGAGAGGAAGCAAGGTTTCTTCAAGGTCAACAATGGAGGTGAGAGAGTGTCAAAAGGCTAGAAAACCGTTGGGGAAGAAGGCCTATATATTGGGAAAGAAGAAATCTTCCGTTACATAGTTTTTCACACTTTCCGTGTCGATCCAGAACAGTTCGGAATTCATACCGGACTTAGAAACAACTATTGGACTCACCCAGAATCGCCCGGTCTATACCGGTTCATTCTGGATTATTCTGGTACCAGACCCAGAAAATTCTGGATCTGAATCCGGATTCCAAAACAGGAAAACCAGTCAAACGGAAAGCACAATATGTTTTGCATACGGAATCCGTTTCGATGAACTTGAGCTTGTTTTGAACATAATAACAAGCTCTAGCTCCTCATGCAGAGAAACAACAAATAAAATTAGAGGAGGATAGAACAAAAGGGGAGAGGTTTAACCTCTCTATAAAAGAACCGGTAAAACCTCCAACACCAAAAAACACAATAAGTTTTTCATGAAATCCGTTTTTGGTAGACTTAAGCTTGTCATGAAGATGACAACAAGTTCTAAAACCTCAACCAGAGAAAATACAAATAAGAACCAAGAAAGATGGGTCAAATATGCAAAGGTTTGAGCTCTATATGAACGATGCGAACAAGTTACTAACCCGAGAACCCCCTTGATAGTACAGTTATCAAACCTATAACCCGGTCTCCCAACGACCACCTTGCGACCGGCAAAATAGAAAATGTATCAAATTATACTTTGCCTTGCGCATTTCACTTGATTTATATGATGACGATCATGCCCGCCTCAAGATGGAACATCTTTCTTGACTTCATTTGCTTGGTGAAGACTTGAAATTGTTCCCTCATACTCCACTATGGGAAAGCATCATTTAGATATATCTTCACGTGTCCATTACACCAAAATGGACGGCAAGATTCAAGCATGTGATTTTCGAGATGCTCATCTTGAACTTGCACTTCTCAATCTTGATGCAATCAATACTTGATGTCATCCTCTCATGGGCTACACGAAATCTTCTTTTGATGCAAGCCCATGGAAAGATGCCTAACCTCATATAGAAACACCAAACACATATATCATGGGTTAGTTCACAAAGCACAATTCACAATTTCTTACCATACCACAAGATCACTTGATCCCACTTGGTACACCATATATGCTTTGTGAGTTGATCAACTTGAATCCAATCTTTTTTACTTTGTCTTGATCAACCTCGTATCTTCTTCTATACTTCATTATGTGATCTCTTGGAGGTAAGCATGAATTCTCACACAATCTTCATTTCTCCAAGACACACTTTGCCAAAGGCTCAACTCTCACATGACCATTCTTCAGATCACACCTTGAACACCACTTTGGCCTCACTTAATCTTCTTCATGCTCTATCACAATATCTTGAGATACACAATGAATTCTTCACTTGCTTGCATGCTCAAAGCCTTAGTCAACTAGGGCTCAACACATGGGTCCATCCTGACCTTGACTTAGAGCCATATGTTAAATTTGATCTTCTCTTGAAATCAAACACTCAAGATCTTGATCCTACATAGCTTAACTAAGCTAGATCATGTCTTCCTTTGAGTTCCATACACTAACTCTTTCATCAATTCTTCTCATTGATCATTGATGACGTACGTGAAAACACACGCTCGCTGGGAGACCCCAAGAGGAAGGTATGAAGTAGTGAAGCAGCAATTTTCCCTTGAAATCTACCAAGGTTATCGAACCAGTAGGAGGTGGAAGAGCTTCAACACGGTGTCAACAACAGCGCCGTTGAAATGCTGTTGACGCGGACCTGCACACAACACAATCAAAGTACTTTGCCCCAACGAAACATGAAGGTTGCCAATCTCCCCGGCTTGCTGAATACAAAGGATTAAACGTATGGTTTGGAGAATAAATATAAATGCAAAAGGAAACAACGAACAAGTGATTGTAGAGCGTGGTGGAAACCGTGGATTTTTCACTATAAAAGAATGGACTGGGATCCACAATTCACTAGTGGTGTCTCTCCATAAAAGATAACATGCATGTTGGGTAAACAAATTACAGCTGGGCAATTGACAAATGGCAAGAGCATGACAATGCATATTATGTCAAGATGTTCAATGTAGTATTTATTGGGCATTACAACATTTTACATATACCACTTACCAGCTGCATCTATGACTAATAATCCACTCCCGAGATAAAATCCGTGTCTCTCGCGAGTATTAAGTTGCAAGCAACGGATAATTGCACTAAGCAAAGTGTGTAATGTGAACAATGCATATGACATAAAAGCAACGCATATAAGCAAAGCAAAGTTATTTTCTCCCTAGTGGCAACATCACATCCACAACCTTAGTCGTTTCTGTCATTCGAGCCCAGATTACTGGAGGCATGAACCCACTATCTAGCATAAATACTCCCTCTTGAAGACACTAGCATCTACTTGGCCAAAGCATCTACTAGCATCGGAGAGCGTGCAAGAACATAAATAAAACAGTAGATAAATAGATAAACAACTTGATCATAACTTCACAATTCATCAGATCCTAGCAAACACAACATGTAGCATTACAATAAGATGATCTTGATCATGTTAGGCAGCTCACAAGATCTAAACATGATAGCACAAAGTGGAGAGACAACCATCCAGCTACTGCTATGGACCCGTAGTCCAAGGATGAACTACTCACGCATCTGTCCGGAGGCGGGCATGGTGATGTAGAGCCCTCCGGCGATGATCTTCTCCTCCGGTAGGGTGCCGAGAAGAGATTCAGAAACCTCCCGAACTAGGGTTGACGACGGCGGCGGCGACGGAACTTTTCATGAAATAATCCTCGGGTGTTTAGGGTTTTCGGGAGGAGGAGAATATATAGGCGAAAGTGTGGTGCGAGGAGGCACCCGAGGGCGCCAGACGACCCCCCGGCGCGCCTCCAGGTGGGGCCGCGCTCAGGTGGCGTCTGGGCCCCGGGCGCCTCTTCGATCGCCCTTCGGACTTCGTCTTCGTGTCGGTGTAAAACTCCACCCCGTTGATTTTCGTCCAATTTCGAGAATATTTCCCGACTAGCTTTTCTGAAACAAAAAGACAGCAGAAAACAGGAACTGGCACTGTGGCATCTCGTTAATAGGTTAGTCCCAGAAAATGCATAAAAATGATATGAAGTGTATATAAAACATGTAGCAATTGGTATAAAACATGCATGGAACATAAAAAATTATAGATACGTTTGATATGTATCAATCATATCATATTCATCTCTTCATATCAATGATCTTGATGCCAATATTCAACCTATTTCTTTATCTTCATGACATCCAACCTGGAATCCAACACATGGACTTCATCTCTTCGTATCAATGATCTTCACGCCAATATTCAACATATATATTTATTTCATGACATCAATCTTGAATCCACCACATGGACTTCATATCATTACCTATGGAAAGGCCCTTCAAATATAACTCAATGAAAACCATTAGTCCATAGAGATTATCATTAATTACCAAAACCACACATGAGGGCTCCATGCACTTTCAAACATGGAACCACCACTAATAGGGAAGATAATAGACACACCGACAAAGGACTCACACGAGGAATGGGATTACATAAGAAAAATTAAATATCCGAAAGAAAGAAAACTAAAGATTTACTTTTAAAAATGTGTTACAAAGTCGACTCTGACCAAAGTCCAAGTCCTTAATGGTCTTGTACAAGTTTTCGCACAACATAAAAAAAAGTTGGTCCGTCTGACCAACTCTTTTTTAGAGTGGATTAAGATAGAGTTCCACTCGTCATGGAAACCATTTGAAGCACCCTTGGGCACACCCTCGGCGATGTCATTGACTTCAGTGTTGCAGGTAATGGGTCTTTGAGCACAACAAAGCTTCATGTGCCCTGGCCTCCAAGGGGTTTGTTAGATTTTCCTTCGTCACATCGCACGCGGATACCAGCCTATCAGGCATATTTGGACCGTCAAGATTTCTTTGAAGACAACATCTACTAGAAATTTCGTTGCCATTCTAAGATTCTCGGTTGCAATTCGGTTGGCTTCCGTTATGTGCTCCAACCCCCGGCTGAATAGATGATTTGGGGGGGGGGGGGGGGGGGGGGGGGGGGGGTGGGGGTTAGGGGTGGCAACATTTATGGAGTTTCTCTCGACCCTCTGTTGCGTCCGGCACATGATCTCGCTATTATGAAGGGCAGCCTTCTCCGCCTCTTTGGCCACTCCAATGACAAAAGACATAGTAAAGGTGAAGCGAGCGCCGATGAAGTAGAAGACTCCGGGTCTTACGAATGACAGTTTGGTCGGCCTTCTTATTTGCACACTGCGCCGAGTGCAATTCAGCCTTCAACCTCACTAGCTCGGCTTTCGTTGACCCAAGTTATGTTGCAATGAGTCTTCATTTTATAACATATTAAAATTTAAACAACCAAGTTAAAAATCTTGTAAACATGGATGACTACTTCCTTTTTTCATTCAGCGAGTAAAAGGTCGATAAAAACCGCGGTAAACATTTTTGTTAACACAGCGGTAAACTTGACTCTCACAACGCTTTTGACTATGTCGAGTTCCTCTGTCATCTTTCCCCATAGTAGAGTCAGGGCGCGACCGCGCGAAGGAAACGAAAACCCAGAGCACTCCAAAGCTGGCGCATCCTTAGCACCCAAGGAAGAGGAAGAGGCGCGCGAGCGAGAGATCTCGGATGCAGGGCCAAGGATCCATGGATTCCCAGGTGATTTCCTTATCCCATTTCCCCCCATCTCTTCATCTTCTTCTTCGTCTCCTCACGGAAGTTCGGACGGACTTGCCCGAGATCTAGCGGTTTCTTCGATTAGGGTTCTCGACTCCCGCGTCGGATCCGATCGGAGGTTTCTTGGAGCAGTATCGGAACCTCGACTGGGGCAGAGACGCGGACGTGGTCGCATGAGATCTGGGCTAAATTGGATCAAAATTTGGCTTCTTCTAGGATAGGAGGATGCGGCTGGGCGTGGTTTTTAATACTAGCTGATAACAGACCACTGTTAAATTCAGCTGTGCTTAATATCTTCTGGTTAGTTTAGATCTGAATAATACAATGTGTCTGAATGAATGATGACATGGATGTTTTTTCAGGTGGTCAGCGAGAATTATGCCAACCCAATAACGTGCCTCTTCCATGTGCTCTTCAAGGTATCAGTTTGTTCTTCCATGGAACTCGCCTGTGCTCCTTAGATTGCTGCTTGCACTGGATGCTTATTCTTGTGTGTCTGCAAAAGGCGGCAGCATTGGCGTTCTACATCCTGTTCTCCCTCTTCGTGAAGAGCTTCGTCATCATCTTCGTCATCACCGTGCTCCTCGCGGCGCTTGACTTCTGGGTTGTCAAGAACGTGAGCGGCAGGATACTGGTCGGACTGCGGTGGTGGAATGAGATTGACGACGAGGGCAATAGTGTCTGGAAGTTCGAGTGCCTCGATGGGGAGGTTTGTGCTTGTTTAGGGTTCTGCTCTATTTGGATGGTAAAATGATGACCAAAGTGTTTCCTTGCAGTCTCTTGCTCGGATGAACAAAAAGGACTCGTGGCTGTTCTGGTGGACTATTTACTTGACCGTAAGTGATGCACTATCTTTCAGTGAGTGTTTAATAGAGTAGATGCATGGATTGGAATCATTGGATGAACACTCTATTGAGAAGTATCATATTTTGACGTTGAAGATTATAGCAACATGAACTAAGCAGTTAGTGTTACTCCTAAACTTAAGATAAAAGGACATCATTACCAATATGTTTCATTGTTTCTAGTATATTTGCTTAGTCATTTCAATTTTCCTCAATTTTCTAGTTATGATGCTTACATGGTCTATATGTTACACTGATTTCCGTCGAACTGCATGATTCTGTTTGAAATAGGAGAAACAAACAAAAGTTAACATAGACGTCCTAGATGATGGTTAAATACGTTGATGATGCATTCACTTTCTGCTTCTATATTAAGCTGCATTCTTTTTCAGTTTTTTCTTGTGCTGACTGTGGGTCATGGTACTTACTGCATAAACAAATAAACTGTGATCATAGTGGGATTCTATCTTATGGTACTAAATCAACAATCCATGTAGTTATAGCACATATGAAATGTACACCTTGTGTATCCTTTTTAATTGGCCTGTCTGTCTGTTCTGTTCTTTTCCCCAATGACACTGATGTACAGTGATACACACTAAGTTAGGCTTTGTCATAGTATTGCTCTAGAAGAATTTAAAATGAAATTACTTGAGTCTGTGTACTGCCAATATTCCACATCAATCCATGAAATTTTCTCTTATCCCTTTTACACAATTTACAGCCTTGCCAGCTAATGCAACAAGTACTTCATATTAGTCTTTTAGCTTTTTTTGAACTCTAGAAAATTTATTACGGCCACTCCATGTTTCAGGCTGCTGCATGGATCATTCTTGGAGTATTTTCACTCATTAGACTTGAGGCTGATTACCTTCTAGTCGTTGGAGTTTGTATGACTCTAAGCATTGCAAACATTGTGGGGTTCACAAAATGCAACAAAGGTATGTTTCGTGTACTTACTACTTAGTGTATTGTTTGAATAGCCAAAGAGTACCTCGTGAACATTTTGGCATGGCAATGCTCTAACAAGAGCAATAGTTCATTTATAGCCAACTCATTGGCACACGAAACATCAACCAAAATTTTGGCTAGCTAAAAGTTTGGTAGGGAAACCTTGGGCACAAATCAAACACACCTTTAGTCAGCATGTCTTGGCTGGGGGGAGTTTTTTTGTACTACATTGTGCATTGCCCCGACATCTTGTGATTGACTGCTTATCTTGACTGCTTATTGTTCTGATAAGCAAATAAGCATAATAGATTAATAATTGTAATTTCAATCCTGAATTCTTGGTTTTACTGTCAGAAAGTTTCTTGGCATATGTATATCAACATAATACCATGAGCTACTATTTATTTTCTAAACTGTACCATTGAACCTTCATTTATGCCTATTTCATTCCACTTGGCTTTTATTTATTTACTATAGGAGCTCTGCTTTGGTGTTTCATGTCATATAGCTTGTATGTGTTTGTCTTATAAGAACAAGATTTCTGCGTGCAATCTTGAAGCTTGTTATTATGATTTTATTAGAGACTTGTCTTGTCCCTATCAAACCTGACACATACCATTGCTGGTATTTTATATTACAGATGCCAAGAAGAACATCCGGGCTTTTGTTGAAAACTCTGCTCAAAACGCCATCACATCTCGCATCACATCATCCCTGCAATCAGCATTCGGTATCTGAAATCCAGATTACGCTGAGGCCCAAATGTTAATACAACAGTGTACAATCTGTCAGAAAAGACCAGCTTGATGTCCCTTTCTATATGATTTTTTTGGCTTATACACCATATAGGTCGATTTTGATTGGAGTGACACGATGACAGAAAACAACGTACTGATTAGCCCTAGATAATTTCACACTTGTTCCTGCAAAGAGCATATACTTTCTGCATTTCTTGTACCCTAGTGTGGCCTTGAAGCCAGTCTGGAACCTGTCGTAGAACGCAAAAGTGTTCCTTTGTTGTTTATACTTTGTTAATGCCATCAAATTTATCGTCCTTAATTTTATGCATTAGGCCCAATCCAAAATAGCATTTTTTTCTGGGGATGCCCAGAAAAGCAAGTGTACACCATTGAATAGAAAACGTAAATGCAGTGGCAACGAACATACCATCGAGAACCTTCGTGTGGTAGGATGGTTAGGAGGGTGGTTGTACCCAAAACTGATGTTTCTCGTTTAAGCGGAATATTCTTCGGTGGGACTCGACCTGCTGACTCAGTCACTAGGAAGTGCTTATAAGGGTAGGGTGTGCGTGTGTGCGTTCGTTAATAGGGGTGAGTGTGTGCATGTGTATGTGTATGTGAGCGTCGACTGTGTTTCGCAAAAAAAAATATATATATATGAAAAAGGAAACCATGAGTGAATAGTGGATTGAAGGGTCTCTTTAGTTTGCAGGATTCTAAAAAAGAAGGGAAATGATCTATCCGTCCAGCCGGTGTGGCGACTGGATTTTGCTCTCGTTGTTTGCTCACTCCACGGTTCCTCTTACAGCACCAAATCTTCTCGTTCGTCTTGTATTCCTTCTCTCCACCTCTTGCTCCTCTCTTTGCTTTTCCCTTTTGTCTCCCATAGATCTCTTATTCCTCTTATCTCCATGGATGTATCCTTTTTATCTCCATGGATATTGTCCTTCAATTTTTGCGAGCTTCTCTATTCTTTCTCATGATGCCATGGCAACTTCGTACTTTTTTCCGTTGCTAAGGGAATTTCATGCATTCATGGTCAATTTTCCGATCACTTCAAGTCAGCTAGGGCGAAAAGTCGAGCAAAATGGATTGCTAAGGGGAATTATCGTTTGATGTGCCATTGAGCTCAGAAAAATGTCGGTGCCGTGGTGGTATGTTGGCGGCCCAAAATGTTGAATGTAGAAAAAAAAAGCTATTTTCATACTCCCTCCGACCCGGAAAAAGTGACGCTGAAAATGAACTGGCCATGTACAAATTTTATGTACAGTTCCGACACTCTTTTAGGATCAGAGGGAGTATTATTTTATGTTGCCATAGCTCTTCATGTTGGAAGCTTATATATCGTTTGCTGCATACAGGCCCTGGCTGCATACACATGGGTCAGCATGTTGCAAAGGCTTGTGTTCATCTTGCACACGTGTAATTGTTGCATGAATTACTTTTGTGCTTTGTGGTGTTGGTTTTATATGTTGCATATGTTGTGTATCTACGCTGATTTTCAATGTCTTTTTTGTTGCAAACGAATGGGATTTTCTGCATAGGAAATTCTTTTTGTCGCATGTTTGTGTTTGAGATGCTGTGTGTAGCACCGTGTTTACCAAATTGCAATGAAAATGTTGCATACACTCACAAAAAATTGTTGTCTGCGGCAGACTTTGGTTGCGACGAATGAACATTCCTAAATCATGACTTAAGCGTAGAAAACGACAGAAAGATTGTGATGCCATGCCTTTGAATGTCAGATTGAGTTTGCAGCAAATCTGTGTCTGATTACACCATGATATAATATGTGAAACCAACAGAGATTTTCTTATGAAATGTTGATATGTAACCTTATGACAATTTTATAATGTTTGAAGTGCTATAAATCAAACAACCTCGAAAGAAAAAATCCTTAAGGATGACAATCCTTCCGAGTCGAAGACCCTAATCTGAGATGTTCTTGTATTGCCTTTTGCACATGTTAAGTAAAACTATAATACATCAATTTTCATGATCTCTGGGAGCTCGCAGCTGCCATTACTAACTATATAAAAGACGAGCGAAATAGCGAGCTGCGAGCGCTCCTGCTACTGTTCATCACTGTTCATATGAACAGTGTTGACAGTAGTTCAATCCACACCGTCCGGCGTCGATCCAACGGTCCACACGGCATACCCGTGCTGTTTTTGCAAGAAAACCCCTCCCAAAACCAGATATTATCCCGTAGTCCACATCTCCTCGCTACATTGGACTTACTTGCAATTATAAGAAATTCCAAGGATTTTTTTACAAAAACATCCTCACAACCCCCCTCCCCCCTTTCTCTCTCGCGCGCAGCCGGAGATCGCCGCCGCCGCCGACGCGCGGCGCCACCGCTTCGCACTTCCCCGCTCGAATCGAAGGATGCCACGGACTCCGCCACTGTCCCCTCTCCGTCTCCGTCGAGAATCGCCTGCTGGGACGGCCGACGCGCCGCGGAATCGCCGCCGCCGTGACTTCGCTTCGGCCGCCGCGTTTTCTCGCCGCCGCGGACGCTCCGGTGACCCCTATGTAGCGGCGCCACCACCTGCGGGTAGCCCGCGTCCAGCCGCATCGAACGCGCCCAGCCGCATGTCCTGGCTCGCGGTGCCGCGGCGCGGCCGTGGTCGTCGCCCTGGCAGGCCTGTCCACTGCTGACGTCATCACGACGTCGCAGTGGGGCCGGCCTGTCAGTTTTCCCCCCCTTTTCGCATAATTTCCCACAAATTACTAAATTCCTTACAAGTGGGCCCCATATTATTAAGACAATTTCCAGAAATTGATAAATACTTTAAAATCAACAACTTCAAATCTTTCCATCCAAAAAATGTGAAAAATAATTCAAAATGACCACAAAAAAAAATGCTAACTAACTATGGCAAAATTAAAACATATTTACACATTTCAATTTGGTAAAAATTTGGAAAAAATCCATATGCACTTGCTTCAATTATATGGATTTGAATTAAAAAATTCCTCTATCTATGGAATTCAAAAAAATTTTGAAGCACAAAACAGTAGGGAAGGCCCCTACTGTTTAATTTTCTATTTTCTCATATAAAGGAATAATTACAAACAGATTGTTTTTCAACGGAATTACAAAAGATCAAGCCAATCCTGCATACCCTCCTTCAGGCTAGGTTTAATTCTATGCCTTATTAGACCTACAACAATCTTAAAAAAACTGAAACAAGCCTCCAAATCTCTCTGGTCACCATCGAAGATGATTTTATTCCTATGATTCCATATGCTCCAGCAACCGGCTATCATAGCCAATTTAAAGAAAGGATTGTTAGATCTTTGCTTTGCATCCTCAAGCATGTCAATAAACGCCAAATTAGTATTCCAACTCTCACCAATCTTGTGCCAGAATGCTTCACTGAATGGACAGGAGAAGAACAAATGCGTTCGACTCTCATTGACAGAATCATCACATAGAACACAATCAGACGACTCTACATAGAAGTTCTTTCTGGACATCAAATCTTTAGTGTTTATTCTGTCTTGAATCATCAACCAGAAGAAGAACTTGTGCTTAGGCAAACAGGGGGATTTCCAAATCCATCTAAATGGTGCTGGAGCAGGTGCAGCATTAACAATGGCATTGTAAACCTTTTTAGTCGAATATTTCCCACCTCCCCACTGAAAGGTCCATTCATCCTCAGTATTGGGATTAATCTTGTCATAAATGATCTGTCTCAGCTTCGTACATTGATCATCAGCAATTAGAGACAGGGGCAGCTGGAAGAGATTATAAATCGCCTCATCTTCCCCCTGTTCAGCAGCCACAGCTAATGTGATGGATTTATTCACGGCAAAGGAGTGTAGCTGTGGGAATTGATCCCGCATAGGTAAACCATGCCATTTATCATGCCAAAGTGAAATACTGTTCCCTTTTCCAGTTTTGCAAGTAGTGAGTTCTTTGTAGGATTCCAGATAAGAGAGACAATTCCTCCACCAGAATGATCCAGATGTGCTCTCCGCATCAGGGATTTTTCCATTAGTATAATGTGCTCTCCAAATCAATTGCACCCAAGGCAGATCATGTGAGTTGTAGAACTTGTGCAAATTTTTCATAAGTAAAGCCTTATTTTGCTCTCTTAAGCTTAAAATACCAAGACCACCAGCAACTTTAGGTTTGCATACCTTCTCCCATTTAATGAGACATTTCCCATGTTTATCAATTTCCTTACCATGCCATAGGAAGGTTCTCATTGATTTCTCCATGTGGTCAGTATGCGTGTAATGCACTTTAAGGGCACACATAATATAGTTGGGCATAGCAGATATCACTGACCTAATAACCTCAAGTCTGGAGCAATGAGACAAGAGATTAGCAATACCAGAAAGTCTTTTATCCATCTTGTAAATCATGGGCATGAGATCATCCATTCTCGGTCTTGTAGTACCCATGGGAAGACCAAGATATGTAAATGGGAGTGCTTCAGATTTGCATCCAAATACATCGGCTAGCTCATTACATCTCTCACCCGAGATATTAATAGGCACCATTGAGGACTTATGAAAATTAATTTTCAAGCCGGTTGCTTTAGTGAAGTGATGTCTACGTGTGCTTCTATTCTTGTAGACATTGTTGGGCCTCCAAGAGCAGAGGTTTGTAGAACAGCAGCAAGTTTCCCTTAAGTGAATCACCCAAGGTTTATCGAACTCAGGGAGGTAGAGGTCAAAGATATTCCTCTCAAGCAACCCTGCAATTAAGATACAAGAAGTCTCTTGTGTCCCCAACACACCCAATACACTTGTCAGATGTATAGGTGCACTAGTTCGGCGAAGAGATAGTGAAATACAAGTGATAGGGATGATTATAAGTAGTAACTGCAATCTGAAATAAAGATGACAGCAAGCAAACATGTAGCAGAACTTGTTGTAAACGGTGTTTCAATGCTTAGAAACAAGGCCTAGGGATCATATTTTCACTAGTGGACACTCTCAACAATGATCTCATAACTGAATAAGTAAAAGCTACTCTTAAACACTCTCTTGTTGGATAACAAACACCATTCATTGTGTAGGGCTACAAAAGCACACCTCAAGCCGGAGTAAACAAGCGCCACAACGTCATAAAGGAATCACACACGGTGCACACACTGTCACCTTTACACCGTGGAGAGTACCGGAGTTCATATTAAAGTAACCTATAGAGTGCATAATAGATAAAGAGTAACATCTACATATTCAACTAGATTAGCACAACTGAACACAAGTAAATACTACTCGGGATTATTCTCCTTCTTGATGAAGCAAGAGTACTATGCGTAGGGCTGCAAAAGCACACCTCAAAATCTGAGTAAACAAACACCACAATTCCCAAGAATAAGCCATGATACATGTCTAAATTATTCATAGAGTCACACAAGTATCCACACTGTCACCTTGATACCGTATTGTCACAATGACTCCAGAAACTAGACAAAATCACTTGAGTAGCATAAACATTATTAATGTATTCAGCGATACTAGCAATACACATGATCACATAAAGATCACACCATGTGAGAGAGAGATGAACCACATAGCTACCGGTAGAGCCCTCAGCCTCGGGGGAGAACTACTCCCTCCTCATCATGGGAGTCAGCAGCGGCGATGAAGATGGCGGTGGTGTCGATGGAGATGACTCCGGGGGCAATTCCCCGTCCCGGCGGCGTGCCGGAACAGAGATTCTGTCCCCCGAAACTTGATGTCGATGGCGGCGGCGCTACGGAACTCTTCGTGGAATATGGCTTCGTCTTTTAGGGTTTTCGCGTCTGAGGCAATATATAGGCGAAGGGGCGATGTCGGCGGAGGTCCTGGGCTCCTTCCTCACCTCCCGGCGCGCCTGTGGGCCCAGCCGCGCGAGCGTGTGGTTTGGAGGCCGTGGGCCTCCCCCTGGCTTGCCCTTCTGGCTCCGTGTGTCCCTCGGAAAAATAGGAGGTTTGGCTTTTGTTTCGTCGAATTCCGAGAATATTGCCCGAACAGCTTTTCTGGAACCAAAAACAGCAGAAAACAGGAACTGGCACTGTGGCATCTTGTTAATAGGTTAGTCCCAGAAAATGTATAATAATGATATATAATGCATATAAAACATGTGACAATGATACATAAAACAAGCATGAAACATCAGAAATTATAGATACGTTGGAGACGTATCATGAAATCATGCAGAATGTTTTTAAGGCTCAAATTTTGCGTTTCGTCTGCTGGCATAATCAACAGCGTATCGTCTGCATATTGTAGAATAGGATAGCTTTGACCAAAAGATTCATGAACAGGGAGATTAATGATACCATTATGCCAAGCCTCATTAACCACAACTTGTAGCAATTCCGCAGTAGTTACAAACAATAAAGGGGAGAGAGGATCTCCCTGCCTTACCCCTCTCTTGCATTGGATAGTTTTCCCAGGTACCCCATTCAAGATGACAGAAGTGGAAGCAGAGTGAAGGATATTTCTGATCCATAGCAAAAATCTATCACCAAATCCCATGACTCTGAGCATTGCCAAAATAGCACTATATTCAACTGTATCAAAAGCCTTTTCAAAATCCAGCTTAATGATGACAATATCTTTCTTAGATTTGTGACAGATATGTAGGTATTCAAATGCCCAGGCAATACAGTCTTGAATGGATCTTGATTTTATGAAACCATATTGATTTTTGTGCAGCAAAGGAATAATAACTCTCTGGACTCTATTAGCAATCAGTTTAGTAATCACTTTTAGTGCCATGCTAACCAAGGATATGGGTCGAAAATCAGATGGTGTTTCAGGATTTTGCACCTTGGGGATAAGAGTTATAAATGCAGTGTTTATACTCTGTAAATCCATTTGTCCATTAAAGAAGCTGCTGCACAAATTGTAAAACTGGCCCTTAATAATATTCCAAAACTTCTTCATGAACAAGCCATTGAAACCATCCGGTCCTGGGGATTTGTCAGAGGGCATATGTTTAATAACGTCATCAATCTCCTCATGTGTAAAAGGAGCCTCAACACTGGAAAGATCATGTGGGGTAATAAGATTTTCCAAGTCAAATACCATGTCAGTCTGCACAGATGTTCCGAGTCTGTGTTTAAAAGAATTCCATAGCACAACTGCTTTTTGTTCATGATCACTCACTTCTCTGCCATCCTCTGCTTTAAGCATAGTGATATAGTTGTGCCTGTAATTCCTAGTAGCCACAGCATGGAAAAATTTGGTATTCTCATCACCCAATTTAGCCCATCTTATATTAGCTCTTTTCCTCCAATAAATTCTTTTTGCTTCCAAAAGTTTTACTTGATGAGCTTTGACTGCATTTCTGAAATTTCCTTCCATTATGGATAAAGCCCTCTGTTCTTCAATTCCATCTAGCATAGCCAACACAAAGCTGCAATTTTCAATCACAATAGAAAGTTGTGATAGATTTTTACTCCATTTTTTAATCCCCTGTCTGAGGTACTTAAATCTTGCTGTAACATCCTGTGCATCATTTCTGTAAGATCCTGTATTCTGCCAAGAATTCGCCACAATATCTTGGAAACCATCAAACTCCAGCCAGAATTCCTCAAATCTAAAAATCTGTGACTTCGGAATCTTGGTTCCAACTTGTATAAGGATGGGAACATGATCCGAACCCAATCTGGCCATTGGAGTGGCTATTGTATTTGGAAATGCAGCAGACCAATTATGTGAAGTAAAAATCCAGTCCAATTTCTCAAGCAGTGGGCTGCTTTGCATATTGCTCCACGTGTACATTCTGCCCTTTAAGGGGATTTCCTCAAGATCATGAGATTGGATGATAGAATTGAAAAGAAGCATATTGTTGATATTTCCTCCAGGTCTGTTTCTGTCAGCCGTACTTCTTATCATATTAAAATCGCCCATAATCATCCATAGATCGTAAGCAGAGGAATCAAGCTGCATAAGCCACTCAGAGAATTCATTTCTGCCTTCTACTGTACATGGTGCATATATATTAGTGAGATGCCAAATTTTGTTAGAGAAGTTGCATTTCAATTCCACAGTAATTTGGAAAGAAGACTGACTGACAACTGAGCCTGTAAAGAAATTTCCATTCCAAATAATGATGAGACCACCCGAATTTCCCACTGATGGTTGAAATGCAAACTGGTTCAATCTCCTGGGGCAGAATTTTTTAATATAAGCACTGTCAAAGAATTCCCTTTTGGTTTCTTGCATACAGATTATATTACAGTTACTTTCAGTAATTTTATTGCCAATGTCATCCCATCTCTCTTGGGAGTTAATCCCTCTTATATTCCAGTCCAATATACTCCAGTTTCTGTTTCTATCCATTAATAAACAATTGCTTTGTTGTGTCGATGAGTGCAGGTACTGTACTCATAGAGATAATACTTCTCACAGGATCATTCATAAGCAGGCCGCAATATAAAACAGGACCAGATAATTTGATAGCACACATATAAAGGGCATAAATAGCATGACACATGATCCACTGACTGAGTTCATCACACAAGCAACTAAAAAACCGAGTAGAGTAGTTCTGGCTATCAATCCCAAATAACTGAAACTGGAACTGGAACGACCTAACCACTGAAAGAAGCCTAGGGATAACAAAACAGCATCGGGCCCTGTTCTTGGCCAAGGTGTGCATCAGATTACACACTATCATAGGAACTGTCGTATTCAAGGACAGCCGAAGACACCGCCGCAGGAGGCATCTTGCAATGTTCAGTGCCAATGGACTGAAGAATGTTCATGGGCAGAAAAGGGGGGGTGCTTCCTCATCATCCACCACAGCAGCATCAAATTGTGGAGCCAGGTTAGCATTCACAGCCCTGTCGTGTGCTTCCAGTGCACTGTTCTCATCCTTGAAACCACCATTGAGCATGGCGATCCTGTTACTGCGCCTCACACCCCTGACAGTCTTGGGCACCTCATTTTTCTGTCTCTTGGTACGCTTAGCATTGGCAGGCTGCACATGGTTCACCATAGTATTCACTTGCTCAGGAACAACCGATTCCACCTCTCCCTCCTTTTCCACAATTTCAGTTATCTCAACTGAAGAAGTGTTTTGTGTTGCAGTCACGTTGGGGTTTAAGGTGTTGATTTGGAGATAGCACTTGCGTGTTGCACCATCAGGACCAGTGGATTCTACAATCTTGCAGCTAGCCCCCGTGATCTGAGCACCGCCTAGTTTTGGTAGCAGCTCATTAGCATTCCCCACCAGGTTGGAGATCAAGTTCCTCAGCACATCAATAGGTTCAGTTCGACCTCTTCACCAGCATGTCCATCTTCTGCAGCAATGTTATCCTGAAGAGGTGCGGGTGGGTCAAGCACATTGTTCTCAGCTGCAGCAGGTGCACCATCAGCTAGTGTAGCATCCGCAGCCTCATCAACAGCTTCATCCTGTTGCCCGCGCTGAGTGCGCAGAGGACCCGGGGGGATGGCGGTCATGCCGGCAAGAAACAGAGACGGTGATGGTGATGGGGTTTCTGAGACGTGGGAGAGGCTCTGAGCTGTGGCAGAAGACGAGGAGTCCGTCTCTAAAGAGCCTCTAGATTGAGAAGTATCAGGCGTAATCTCAGGTGATTTCTCAACCGGCTTCCATTGAAATCTCTGTCTTTTCTGTTTAGATAAGCAGTTGGACTCAACGTGACCAAAGATATGACAGAATCGGCACCTAATTTGGTTCCTGCACGATTTCCTTAAGTGTCCAGCTAACAAACATCGTGAACAGATATATTTCTGATGATTGGTTTCAGGTAACGGCCGTTGCTGGTTAACCGGGCCGTTAGTGGGCCTCTCCCTAGGAATCGGGCTGTTTGCACTGGCCACATACGAATTTGAAATCCCGCCTAGATGGATCCTATTTTCACGATCACGATCAGGAAGCACAGCTTGATCTGAAGTGTGGCATGGATCGATCATCCGATTGCCAATGGGAACCGTATTGGCACCCGTAAGCATCTTACTCCGATTGGACACAACTCTGTAAATCTGCTTTTGCCGTGGCTGAACATGAGATCTAGCAAGACGAGTGTTTTTAGATTGAACCAAAGTCCACTCTCTATCTTGCTCGGCATACCACAGTGTTTCTTCCCTTTTCCAATTTGGACCACCGAAACCCCAAAGATGGAAAAAGCAGACAAATTCCTTGCATTTAACAGATCTAAGATTGCTAATCATAAAACCAACTGCCTTTGAATAAACATCGAACAAGAAGATCCTTCCTCGTAGAGGAGAAACTCTCAGATCCTCATAAGATGCACCAAGACACGATGATAAAGCCAGACTCACGTTGATGGGAGACAGATCGAAAGCGGCACGACCGAAAGACACCACAAGAGAGAAGCCATGCGTGGAGGAGACGGGGTTGACAGGGGAGGAGTGGAGATGACGAACCTTGGCCCTAAATGCATGACCTATCGAGAAATCCAAACGGTGGGCAAGCGAGGAAGGATCATTGAGAGGATCCAACGCCATCTTGACCAGATCCACCGCGAGATCTTCCTTCAGTAGTCATGGAGAAGGGAATCGCCATGTAGATCGCCATGGATACATTTCCACCCATTATAGACTTAAATTAAAAATTAATAATTTTTGAACATTTCAAATTGCTTAAAAATTGGAAATACTCTAAAATATATCAACGTGCTAAAAAAAAATGCCAACTATTTACGGCAAAAAACAAACATGTTCGACCATTTTGAATTAGTGTATATTTGGAGAAAATCCAAATGCACATCACTTGCTCCAATTATATGGAGTTGAATTTAAATATTTTCTCTAGCTATGGAATTCAAATGAATAGATATACATTTGCACCCATTATGGACTTAAATAAAATAATAATAATTTTTGAACATTTCAAATTGCTTAAAAATTGAAAATACTCTAAAATATATCAACATGGTCACAAAAAAATGCCAACTATTTACGGCAAAAACCAAACATATTCGAACATTTTGAATTTGTGTATATTTAGAGAAAATCCAAATGCACATCCTCTAATTATGTGTAGTTGAATTAATAAATGCTCATATAATGCATTTCCTCTCAAAATGGACTTAAATTAAACATTTCAATTTGGTTAATATTTGTATATGATCTAAATGAACTTCCTCTAAATATGGAATTCAATTAAATAAATGTGCATTTTCACTCATTACGGACTTAAAATAAATATTACTGACAAATATCAACATATTCGAACATTTCAATGTGCTAAAAAAATGGAATACTCCAAAATATATCAACATGCCCACAAAAATGAATGCCAACTATTTACAGCAAAAAACAATCATATTTTAACATTTTGTATTGGTGAATATTTGGAGAAAATCGAAATGCACATCCTCTAATTATGTGAAGTTGAATTTTTAATAAATGCTCATATAATACATTTCCTCTAATAATGGACTAAAATTGAACACTTCAAATTGGTAAATATCTAGATGTAATCTAAATGAACTTTCTCTAAATATGGCATTCAATTGAATGAACGTGCATTTCCAAAAATGAGATACTCCAAAATATATCAACACGCTAAAAAAAATGCCAACTATTTACAGCAAAATACAAACATAATTTATGGCAAAAAAACAAACATGTTTGACAATTTTGAATTGGTGAATATTTGAAGAAAAAACAAATGCACTTCCCACAATTATGTGGAGTTGAATTTAACAAATGCTCAGACTACGCATTTCCTCTGATTATGGACTCTAACTGAACATTTCAATTTGACAAATATTTGGCAAAAATCTAAATTAACTTTCTGTAAATATGAAATTCAGATGCAATTCCTCAAATTATAGATTGACTTTACTAAATGCTCATATAATGCATATCTTGTGATTACGAAGCTAAATTAATTATTTATGCCAACATACAAACATAACCAAACATTCAAATTTGCTAACTATTTGAAATTACCCTAGACGACAAATTCCGACGCATTTCACAATTCGAATTACAACAGATACGACGTATCACCGAAACATAATCAAACATTCAAATTTGCTAAGTATTTCAAATTACCCTAGACGACAAATTCCGACGCATTTCACATTTCGAATTACAACAGGTGCAGCGTATCGCCGCGCCCAGATACCTAGAAAATTTTAAAATTGGTAAATATTTGGAGATAATTCAAATACATTTTCCCTAATTACAGTTAAAAATGTATGGCAACATAAAAACATATTTAAACACTTCAATTTGCCAAATATGTGGATATTCTTTAAACTATATAAAAAATACTCTGAAAAAACCAACGCTAACTACGTACGCCAAAACACAAAACATATTTGAACAATTAAAAATAATCAATATTTGGATGCAATATAAATGAACTTTCCCGAATTGTGAACTCGAATCCAAAAAATATGCATTAGCACTAACTACAGACTTAAATTAAATATCATTTACAAAATAGAAGCATATTTGAACATTTTAAATTGCTAAAATATTGAAGATACTCCAAAATATATCGACATGATCAGAAAAATAAATGATGCTTATTAATGCCAAAATACAAACATATTTAAACAATTCAAATTGGCCAATATTTGTATACAATCTAAGTGGATTTCATCCTATTATGGATTTAAATTTAATAAATGCTCACAAGATACATATTCTCTAATTATGGAGTTATCTTACAAATTTATGAAAAAATATAAACTAACAAAAGCACGGCGTGACGCCGCGCAAAATTCCACTAGTACATTGTCTATACACGTACACCAACAATCCAAAATCATGAACTCAGCATTACAGAAGCCCAAAAAAAATTCAACAACTTTTTACTTGCAGCCGAGGGAGCTATTGCCTATTGTTTACAAGGAGCCAATCGATGTACAAACAATCTGCTGTAACAACTCCGCCAATCCCATTACCCGTCATTGTTGTCATCTGGATTCATCTTCACCATTATCCACTCATCCATGATTCATCCAAAGTTTTTTTGTAAGTAACTTTTATGTAAGGTCCAGTCAAAGTTCATGGTTCATTCGTTGATGACCATCAAGACACAGATGAAGCTTTCTTGGAGCCACCATTGATCAAGCTTGCCAGTTTTACTCTAGGCTTGGAGTACTCGCCGCTCATAGCAAGCTTGGCGGCAAGGTCGCTGCCGAAATCGGAGAAGTGCACACCATCCCAGCTCAGCACCTTCGCTTCCGGCCCACAGAGATCGCCGCAGCCGAACTTTCCGGGGCTCATGTTGTAAGGCGGGCCGCCGTTTCCGCAGCACACCATGAATGGCCACTCAATCCCTAAAGAACAATAGAAAGAAGATGAGTTGTTATCAATGGCAGTAATAAATCCAGAGTTATTTGCACCGGTGGTCACACAACTCGTCGTCGATGTGCACTTAAGTCACACATCTGGATAACTGAATTTTTTGGTCACACAACTCGTCATCTGGTGCACTTAAGTCACTGGCCCCACCTGTCAGTCCGTTTTCCGTTGAAGTTGATGCTGACTGGACACGTAATTTTGCAAAAACCCCCCTGTACTTTTGAACATTTGCAAAAAACCCCCTGTATTTTTTGACATTTCAAAAATTCAGGGGTTTTTTGCAAAAATACAGGGGGGTTTTTTGCAAATGTTCAAAAATACAGGGGGGTTTTTGCAAAATTACGACTGGACACGTAATTTTGCAAAAACCCCCCTGTATTTTTGGACATTTGCAAAAAACCCCCTATATTTTTGGACATTTCAAAAATTCAGGGGTTTTTTGCAAAAATACAGGGGGGGTTTTGCAAATGTTCAAAAGTACAGGGGTTTTTTTGCAAAATTACGTGTCCAGTCAGCATCAACTTCAACGGAAAACGGACTGACAGGTGGGGCCAGTGACTTAAGTGCACCAGATGACGAGTTGTGTGACCAAAAAATTCAGTTATCCAGATGTGTGACTTAAGTGCACATCGACGACGAGTTGTGTGACCGCTGGTGCTATTAACTCATAAATCCAACATGTGTTCTGAATTCTGAAAGTTGAAGTTAAAAAGTGCTCTTCAAATTGCAGTTGTCCGTACCGTATTTGGTGTGGTTGGCAACGAAGCCGTACTTGATGGCGAACATGTCGGTGTAGACAACTGTGGCGTCCTTCCGGCGCAACCGCTGCTCGTCGCAGAGGTCGCTCAGCTTCTTGTTGAAAGCCTGCACCGCCCGGTTGTAGTTCGCAAGGCAGCCGTGCGCGTCGTGCTCACCCTCCTCCCGCGCCACGAACGCTGGTAAGCAGCCAAGAGCACCTGTGTTGTGTATCCAGAACTTCCTTGCGCCGTTGTCATACAGAATCTAAAACAAACATTGCCAGCAAACGATTGTGTCAGTGTAACTACTTGCTTGTCAGTTGTCACCACCTGAGACTGAAAAATCTTCAGATGGCACATTGGGAGCATAATTTACCCGAATTGCATCACCAATCTCGCCGACAATCTGTCTGAACTTCTTGTCCCATTGATCCGATGGTGAGCGCATCACACCGGCCACGTCATTGTGGCCAATGTCCATCATGTACAGAGCATTCTCGAAACCCTCCTTGTTCACCGGTCCTTTCAGTCCTGCAAGAACAGAACATCGATCACTATCTTCAGATATGTCCATCCATTTGTTCTCTTGCAACTGCGAATGATGGCACAGAGCTGACGAGACGAAGGTAGCGAACCTCGCTCGAATAGCTCCAGGGATCTGCGCTTGAAGTAGACAAACTGGTCGACCTGGACATTCAAGGAGTAGGGAGAAACGCCGTGAGACACCGCTGAGCCGGCCATGGCAAAGTTGACACCATTGCTGTAGTCTGAGCCCACCGCCTTCAGGTATGGGTTCAGCTCATGTGTGTTCAAACTCTCACCTGAAAGGATACCATGGAATGAGTGAACTTTCGAACACTAGGTAGTTAGCAATGGAACAATGTTCCATCACCGGATTCACTGTGAAGTACTTCGGTTCTGAAACTTTGACTTGTTACCAGGTTATGCCTGACAACTGCAACAAAAATCTCCAGAGTTACATGTGTGTCCTAAATTCTATTTTGATTGTCATGTCTTGAACAGCTTCCGCTCAATTTCGAGACTCACTAATACCTTTTATACCAAAAGCGTCGGGGCTATAAACCTTATCCGGTTATCCCACACATGTTAATTACATCTGGAAAAACAAATGTGTCAGACATCTTGTTAATTAACCCTTGGCCCAGACACAATCAAAGGTTATGCTACAACAATCTACATCTTCTCACAACTCACAAGGGAACAATAGGCATTGCACAAGTGCCCCACCATGTGCATCTCAGCAATATAATCCAGAGATGTGATACTTTCTTACTTCAGATCTCCGTTGAAGGTTCAAGCTTCCACGATGACATACCTGAAAGTATAGACGCTTCCTGCTCTGATTTAACAGCGCTGATAAATGGCTTTCCTCAAATTAATATCTACTGGAATAAAATTATTGTGATATATTTTCAACAAACTAGGGAGCCCATGACAGATTACACATCATGTATCTCAGGGAGCAATAGCATCGTGGATGAGTCTGCTCTCCTCTCCATGTGCGCACAGATATATACATGATGTAATGTGAGAACTATGAACTCTCACATGATGACACATTAATGCTAGGATCATGGTGTGCAAAAATCCCCTTAAAAGCAAACGGAGCTTGGCTCTGATGGTTGGGTTCCCTGTGGTGGAACCAGCCCACCCAGGTTCAAGTCCTAGACTTGGCATGGGCGTTTGCATTTACCTGCATTTATTTCAGGTTTATCCGGCGCTATTCTTTCAGTGGTAGGTGACGTGCCCGTCAACAGCGAGGCGCCTGTGGTGACTTCGTCAACCTCAAGATCTGCCGGCTCAGTCCTTCAGAGGTGCTCATAAGGGTAGGGTGTGCGTGCGTGCGTTCATAGGGGTGAGTATACGTGCGTATTTGTGAGCGTCTGTGTTGTACTGTGTTCTCAAAAAAAAAATCCCCTTAAAAATACAGATAACTAGTACAATTGAATCGGAGCTTATAAGTGTCAGCGCACTCCATTTCCACTACAGATACATAAAGTCTAACTCAGCAAGAATAATGTAACATGAATTATCTGCAATAGGATGATTCCTTGCACGCTGGCACCATCAACCATTAAATAAAACAAACGGGACAAGAAAACCATGTGGTTGGTGGGTCGAAACTCGTAACTTCAATAGCATGCTCTACTCACGGCGTTAATCGCAGTGTCACCGTGTTGACCAAACAACTAGCACATCAGGCAACACAGTGATAAAAATAAATCAAGAGAAGTAACTATCAGCTGAATGGTTTGTGACTGGAGCGCTAATGTGAGACTTATTATATCACCTGCTTGCCTTGGTTAAGATCTAGCCCAATCCCTCCTTTTAGGATGCACAATAAGCTAACATAAAAGGCGTGTTTGGTTTGGCCCGTGCCTAAATCACGCGCTAAGCACCACGCTTAATTTTTTAGCCATACCTTTAATGGCTCCTATCACCCTCTTTGTCTGATTGTCTCCACCAAAGAGGGAGGCAGCTAGTAAGCCACAAGAACAGGTCTTCTCAAAAACTTGGATCACGCTAACACGCAATGGAATTGTTCTGTCTTAATCCAGCAATTGCCATGAACAAGCCAGCCATACCCAACTACAGCTAACAGGTCAAACTTACAAACCATAGGTTTCTATCTGTCTACCAATTGGCATTCGGCAATGAGAAGGACAAAAAAAAGGCAGCCATTGTTAGGCAGGCAGCACATGCTTGCGACTACTGCTTCAACCACCGTTCTATCAGTGCCGATATTTTTTTTTTTTGCATCACCCTTATACGTCGAAGGCGACATGACCTTGTTGACCTGACTTCTCGGGATCACTCATCCATCCACCTACCAACCGGATTAACAATTGTTGCTGAACTAGTTGAACGTTAGCTACCCAAAATTTGATTGCTCAAGTTAGCGTTGAATCGGCGAGAAATTCAGACGAAACAGTACAATTCGCCTGTCTGATGCAACTTTACTAGATATAATTTGGAATTGACGAAGAGCACCTGATTAATTAGGTATCTCGAATATGGAATCAAGGACGCACTCCGTATGGTGGCAACTGGCGAGATGCGCTAATAATTGCAGAGCGGCGGGAGGATGGATATGAGGATATGGTGGTTGAGCAAACTCACAGAAGAAGTCGATGATGACGCGGCCGTCGGAGAGGCGGCCGGTGGGGTGGCCGAAGTGGGTGCGGCCCTCCGGCAGCGCTATGTTGATGCCGCCGGCCGCCGCCACGCCGCCCGTGTCCGAGTTGGAGTCGCCGAAGTTGAACAGCACCACCGGCGGCCCCTTATCCTTCTCCTTCTCCGGCGCCGCCACGACCTTCTCGGTGGCCCTTACCCCGCCGGTGGAAGCAGGCTCGGACACGACGGCGCCGAGGCGGACGGCGCCCATGGTGGACGGGGAGAGGAAGGTGAGCGAGAGCACGATGACGGCGACCCCCACCGCCGCGAAGACGCAGTAGGTTTGCTGCCGCAGGGTGACCATCTTCCCGCTGCCGCCGCCGCCGTTGAGCCCGCCCGCCGCCATGGCCATCGGTCGGTTTCTTGCAGCTTCTTGCTAGCTAGGCTGCTGGTCTCCTTCCTTCCCGGTGTCTCTCTCTCAGAAGAGCGGTGGAAAGGTCATGCGCGACCACTTATATGCGACGAGATCCTCTAACGTGATGTTGCCTGACTTTCTCTGACTTTGGGTCCCTGCCATGTGGAGCCCACCATATGTGGGACCCACCTGTCGGTGACCCAACGTCAGAGGACGTCAGGGTGCATAAAGTCAGAGGATCCGGGTCCCACTTATATACGGTGGGATCTTCTTCTTGAGTTGGTGTAGCCAGTTGATTAAGATACTGGATCTTGTGTAGTTGTGGGTGATTAGTTTTAGATATTTTTCTGTTTACAAACAAGCTTTTTCAAAATATTTTAAGAAAAAACCGATTACGATTCAGAGATGCGCGGCCACTAATCCTGAACAAAGACGAGACAAACTTGTGATTCAAACCTATGAATATTTTTCATTTTGGGGTTAAAAGTTCATTTAGTAATTGTTTTGCTTTGGTCTCATGTGGATAGCAACGACATAATTAGTGGAGGGGAGGTGGGTAGAAGGTGTTGACGAAGTTGCTGGGAGTGACGGCGGCACGGACGTGTTCAAACTTCAAACAGGGAAGGAGAAAGGGTGGACCTAAGTTGGCATAGGATAATAGAGCCATGACAATCTTTTTGTGCCGATGGTGACCGGAAAGGTTAAATTTTAAATAGTTCAGATCTGTTCCAACCAAGAAAAAAGTGCATTCTAAATTCTTAGCACCCAGTTGTTCCGCTGTGTATGTATGCACACACCATGGAGTGGAGATTTCGTGCTCACAAACTCCATTGATTTCTTTATTTTAAAGCCAATTTAATGTTTAAAAAATCTGAAAAAATCACGGTTCTTCTCAATGTTGTCTCCCATAAACGTGTAAAATTTAAATTAAATATTTTGTATTTTGAGCTACACAAAAATGACAAATGTACATATCTGAATACAACGCACATTTTCAAATGTTTAGATTTTGTCATTTTTGTGTAGTCCATAATAAAAATAATTTTACGTTGAGATTTTGCATGCTTATAAAATAGATCATTGTCTACATCCAGATGTTTTTCCATAATTTTTTGAAACTTACAAATAGTTTTTTGATTTTTTTAAAACAACATGATCACTTGACCTCGGGAGCCAAAGTGGATTTCCGCACACCATGATTATGGTCTATTGGAAGGGGCAAACTGAATAATTAAAGTTAACTAAACAGAGAAGAAAAATAAGATCCCGCCTGGTCCTGTGTTTTTCAGCGGATGTGGTACACCTAACAAACTGCAGCAGTGTACCGAGTGGCATCATCCATGAGTGTGACATGCATTACAGTGATGGATAGATACATCAGACCAGCTCCATAGACATAGTAGTACTTGGAAGGGTTACAAATCGGCAACAACTTTGTGTCCACTTTGCCTTTTCTCATCAAAGTGAAGTGCACAGTATCAGGAGGAACCAACCAAAGCCAGACTGCCAGCCAGAGTATTGTTCTTTCTTCCTTGCCTGGAAAGTGTGTACAAAAAAAAGGGTGGCCATGCATGGTCCAGACTCCTGATTCCAAACGCTCAAAATAAAATAAAAAGTTCAGACTCTAAGCTCCATGAAAACCTGAAATTTTGGATGTATTTGCCTTTATTTCTAGTATAGCCAGTACAAACCAGTGAGAGAATCACCACAGGCGCGCCCAATAGATCGTCCGAGAACATTGTCAGATAAGTGTGATTGGGTGCGCCAGCACGCATTACCGCCTATTGGGAGCGTCTGCCCCACCGGTCGCTCCCAATGGGTTTTTTAGGGAAAAAATTGAAACTCAAATATGGACGAGCCGGCGATATTTCATTAAATTCGAAGGACATTTAACAAAATTAAACGAATTTTTCAAATAATATTTAACGAAGCTAAACGAAATTTAAACTAAACCCTATACCCTAGATCTTGCGGTGCGGTCGGCAGGCGTAGGCGAAGGAGGCCTATCCCGGCGACGGCAAAACCCACTACACGACAACGTCGAGAAAGATGACTCTTCCGCCGGCGGCATGTCATGTCTTGCATGGCTCAATGATCTGCGGCTGCTGGGGAGGAAGTCTCATATGCTGCCGTCGTCGCTGAGCCTTCTGGTTTCGCCGGCGTCGGCTGGGGCCTTGAGGAACTTCTTCGGGTCGCCGCCATTGCCGAGTGTGGTGGGGTTTGATCTAGCGGCGACAGAGGGAGGCCTCGATGGCGGCCTGCATTCCCTCCTACTCCGTCTCTGGCCAGTCGACGTCGTCCTCCGTCTCCTCCTCTGGTGCCGGTGCGGTTGGGGGCCATGTTGGCGCGGCCCCGCCGAGCACAACAGTCCGCGGCCAACTGCTGGCGGCGGGCAAGCTCCTTTTCGCTTTGCTTCGTACGCGGCTTGCGGCTGTCTGGCATGGTGGCTAGGGTTTGATGGGAGAGAACAGGAGTTGTGTGGAGAGGAGAGGTGCGCCTGGAATCGTTTTAAAGCCGGCGGGGAGCTGACGTGGTGTGGAACACGGCATATGCCACGGGGTGGCTAAGATCGGGATGGGGGCAGCATTCTGCAACAGCGGCACCCGCAGGGATTGCGCCGAGGCGCGGACACGGGAAGTACCCAGATTCGGAGCCCTCCCGGAGGAGGTAACACTCCTACTCCTGCTCGATCTCTCTATCAATGGTGGACACAGTACAGAGGTGCTCCTTGAGCTGTTCGGGGGTTCCATGGTTCGGGTGTGGGGAGGAAGAAGGATGAAACGATCGGCCCCTTCTACTTGGGCACCAGGCAGCCTTATATAGGGCTGGCTGCCTGGCTTACAGGCGGGTCCGGCTGGCCCGTGCCAGCCGGGCAATGTCGGCTACAGGGGTGTCTCTTCATGACGCTGCATGTCCGCCGAGCAGTAGAACCTCGTAGGCCTGCAGGCGATGTCGGGGTAGACTTGGCGTCGTGGAGGGCTGGGCGGCTGCGATGCCGGACCCCTCCGACCGGGTAGGCGGCGCCTGGGATCTTGTCGGGCGCGAGGCAGCGCTCCGTGCCTCCCGCCTGTCGGGGCTGCTGAGCACTGTGGGAGACGTCAGGCCATGCTTCGCTTTAGCCCACGCCTGGGCGACGTGGGGGGCACGCCGGGCACGGTTCCGGCACCCGCCCAACACGGGCCCTTGTCTTCCGCTCGTCACGGGAGCGCGGCAGCCGGTCGTCCGGCTGGCGAGCAACCGAATCCGGCTGCTGCCGTTGACCTCGGTCGCATAAGGCGGGCGTCGTTTGTCGTTATCTGTTCGTCCGGGAACTGTGCCGATGACGAGTCTGCAGTTCCTCTTGCCCGCGCCGCTCGGCTGCGCTTTGACTGGCTAGGCGGAGTCCGGCTGCGCTCGAGGCAGACGGGCTTGGCCTAGCCGGGCAGCAGGAGACGGCCGGGCACTTGTATTTTGCGTTTAACTCGGGATCTTCTGTGGGTCTTTGGGTACCCGGGTTTTATCCCCATGTCACTAGCCCCCGAACACGTTGGAGCGATGCAGCCGGTTACGGCGAGGAGGGCTTCTGCGTGTTCAACAAACCGAAGGAGTTCATCCGGTCGAGGAGGCGAAACGTCGAGCGCTCCGCGGCCGGGTGCTGGTGATGACGTCACGGCTGATGCTGGTACGTCCCATCCGCCTGCCAGGCGGTTGCCCGGCAGTCAAGACGACGCCTCGGTTCTTGTTGCAGGATCTTCTGTGGCGAAGCCGCCGTAGTGGGATCTTCTGTGGCGAAACCGCCGCCTACGATCTCTCCGTTGATTGCGCGGTTGCGCGCCACGCGGCGCGATCTCCGGAGGCGGTTACCGGATGCGGGCGAACTATAAAAGGGGGGCGACGGGCACGGTGGAGGAAGTTCGCCCCTTCGCTCCATCTTCTCCACGCGCCCGAGGCCTCCGCCGCGACTCCTGTGCTTCTCCTCTCCTTCTCCTTCTCCGGCGAAGAAGTTCTCCACCGGCGCGGCACCTCTTCCTCCAGCGCGCGGCAGCAGCGGTCACGGCAACCACGGGCCACCACCACTCGACACCGGCGACGACTCCCGCTCCTCCGAGCACGCTGGAGCCCGAGATGGCGGAGGGGAATGACGGCGGCGGCGACTGGCGCGGCTCGCACATCACCGCGGAGGACATCGAGGGCCTCTGCGCGCGCGGTCTTCTGTCGACGGAGGAGCGCGTGGGGGTGCGCCTCGCCGCCGAGGATGAGGTAGTCCCCGTCGCGCACGCCGCGAGTCTGTGGTCTTCATGGACCACTTCAACCGCGGGCTCGCGTTGCCGGCGAGCCCGTTCCTCCAGAGTTTCCTGCAGCTTTTCAGCCTGCAACCGCACCACCTCGGAGCGAACTCCGTGGCGACACTGACGTACTTCGCCACCGTCTGCGAGGGTGGCTCGGCGTCTGGCCTTCTCTTCCTCTCTGCTGCCGGCTGTTCTACCTCCGCGGCCGTACCTCGGCGACAAGGAGGAGCTCGGCTTCGTCGACTGCGGAGCTGCGATCGTCTACCGCCGGTCGCGGACGGAGCTGCCCGGCTACAAGAAGCCGGATACGGTGAAGGATTGGCAGCGGACGTACTTCTATGTCCGCAACTTGAAGGTGGGTGAGGATCACATCCGCCTGCCGGCCTTCCAGCCGGTCGCCCCGGTTAGGGACAACTGGGGCGTGAAGAAGTACGGCGACCAGACGGACGTCGACAAGATGCTTGAGCGCCTCGAGGAGCTCTTCACGAAGGAGGGGTTGACCACCCGGGACGTCACCCTTTGCTGGCTGTACAACCGGATCGCGCCGCTGCAAGCCCGGTTCCACAAGATCTGCTTCCTGAGCGGGCGCCTCGACCCCACCCGGCTGACCTGGAAGAGGTGGAAGCTGGAGTCGCTGAACGGCTGGCTCCGGCACGTCGCCAAGGAGCAGAGGGTGGCGGAGAACTGGAAGTACAGCAACGCGCCATACACCCGCAGGAAGCGGGCGCCCCAGGTACGCTGCTCTTGCTTGTGCTTCTTCTTTCATGTCTTGGCCGGCTGCTCATCCGGCCGGCTGCGCAGCTGTTCAAGATCCAGCGTGAGGAGGATGGGCCCAACGGCCCCCAGTTCCGGCCGAACATCCGGCTGCAGATGGATGCGCCTGGGGAGGCCCAGCCGGAGGGTGACGAGGAGGCGGCCGAGGGTGGTGCCGATGGCGAGGGCGACGACGACGAGGCCGCCCAGGTAGACGGTGGTCGCGCCGGAGACGACCAGGCGGATGAGGCGCCGGCTGACCAGGCGCCGCTTGGAGGTGGCGGGGCGGGCGACGCTCCGCCGGCTGCTCGGGGTAAGCCGGCTGCCTCTAGCTCTGATGTTGACGAGGTCTCGAAACCCGTGGAAGTCATTGATCTCTCGGACACTGAGAGCGTTGAGAGTGCAGAGACTGCGGGGTCGACCTCGGCCCCTCGCCCGAAGAGACCGAAGCCGGCTACTCCAACCGGCGCGGAGGGAGACGACGACGATGGCGAGTTGCTGCTGAGGAAGCGGCCGAAAAGGGTCCGGTCAACGTGCGCGGGTAAGTGTTTCTCATTGCTTGATATTTCTGCTGTCTTGCCGGATGAATCATTATGCTTTTTGCAGGGCGCCGAGGCCCTTGACTGTTGGCGGGGCCGCGGAGACGGCTGCTGCGCCGGTTGCGCACGCGGATGCGGCCACCCGGGCAGCCGGAGAGCAGGAGGGCGGGCCAGGGGAGCAGCGCGAGCAGCCCCTTGCGCCGGGTGCGGGAGGCCAGCCGGTGGCCCCCCAGGTTGAGGTGGTTCCGCCTTCCGGCGGAGGCGATGTCGAAAGGCTGGTGGTGCCCCGGGGGCAGCCGGGGTCGGAGCGGTGGGCGCTCCGAAACGAGGGCCGGCGCGATACCCTCTACGAAGAGGGCCGAGTCGGTGGCGAAGAAGAAGGCGGGAAGCAGGTGGCGCCGGCTGCCGTGGAGAAGGCCAAGGACGCCGCTGCCTCTTCGCAGCGGCAGCTGGTGCCGGTGATCCCTCCATCGCCGCCAACGCCGGGGGGACGCGGAGGCCGTCCAACCCGCTGGACTTCGCCTTGGAGATCCGGAAGGAGCTGGTGGTCCAACTCCAGGACTTCGACCGCTTCCTGGAGCTGCTCAAGGTATGTTCTTTTGCTTTGTTTCTTTGCTTTATCTTTGGCCGGCTGCGGCAGCCGGCTCGAGTTCTGAGCCTCATCTTTTCTTAACTTCAGGAGGAGTCCAACCAGAAGGTCCTGCAGCTGGAGAAGGACCTCGAGGCCGCCAAGAGTAGGTGTTTTGCCCGGCTGCGATTCTTCCATACGGAGTCGGGTGCGGGGTCTGATGCTTTTCTTTGCAGAGAGCGACGAGGAGCTGCGCGCCAAACTGGCTAGCTACCAGTTCAGCGACTGGCGCAGGAGGTGGAGCGCCTCAAGAAGCGCGACGAGGAGCGGCAGGCGGAGCTGGAGAGCCTGGCCAAGGCCAAGGAGGCGGTGGAGAAGGCGGCGGTGGAGGCGCGAGAGCAGTTCGAGAAGCTGGAGCAAGGCTACAACCAGCAGCGCAAGGACGACCAGGCGGAGATCACGAAGCTAAAGGACGAGGTCACCCTCCTGACGGCGGAGGAGGAGTCGGCGCGCAGATAAATGGCTCGGATCGACTTCGCCGTTCGAGGTAATCTTCGTAACGATGTCCTTGTCTTGCTGAAGATTTTCTTGTCCTGACGCTTTTTGTCCGGCTGCAGGCTACTATCCGTCTGCGGGCCTGGAGGCGGCTAGGGCCCAGCTGGAAGCCCTTGGGGTGGAGCCAACTGATGCCGCCATTGCCGGCTGCTCGACCTCCGTGGCGGACCGGTGGACTGGCTTGGAGTCGATGCCTGTGCGTTGGCCTTCGCGACCGGGAGGCTCTGCAGGTACGTCTGGCCCGGCCAGGGAATCCCCATCGTCCTGGCCGAGCTGGCACGTCGTCTTGCTCTTGCGCCGGCTGCGGTGCAGGAGCTGCAGGAGTCGGCCGCGCGTGCGGAGCCTTGTGGGCCGTGTCGCTGCTCAAGTCCTGGTACCCGGCTGCCGACCTGGAGCTGCTCACGGTAGGCTTCCGGGATGACGACACGTACGCGAAGCTCAAGCAGCGCCCGGAAATTCGTGATGCCGCCTGCACCATCGCTGACTTCGTCGACTTCTCGGACTTCATCCCCGACAGGCAGCCGGCCCAGCCGGCCAAGGACTCGGAGGCTGAGTACGCCGAGGAAGATGATGGCGACGAAGTCGAGGAGCCGGCGAAGGGCTCCAAAGGGAAGGTCGTCGAAGAAACCGGCTGCTCCAAAACTGGCGACGTGGCCAGCTCCTCCAAGGCCGCCGAATGAAGACCCCGGGATGCCGGGTTGCCGCTTGTATTCTCGTACTCTTTTGTGAACTGGTCTTATTTGCCCCCGGGATGCCGGGCGTACTTGTTAGGAACTTCTGCTACTCGTGTCGTGACTTGTGTGGAGCTTCGTCTCCTTTACATTGTTTTTGCTCGAAATTTCTTCGCAATTGTTTTTTTGCCTCTTTTCCCTCACTCGCCCCCGAGATTCGGCTCGGCTGGCACAGCGAGGCGAGTTGAATCTGAAGTCTTTGAATAGCTAGCCCGGCTGCCCTCGGGGCAACCGGTTTTCCGCGCACTAGCCCCCGAGATTCGGCCCGACTGGCGTAGCCAGTTGAGTCGAATCTGGGACTAGGAACCTTCGATAGCTTGCCCGGCTGGTCGTTGCAGCCGGGCTTTCGCGCACTAGCCCCCGAGATTCGGCCCGACTGGCGTAGCCAGTTGAGTCGAATCTGGACTAGGAATCTTCGATAGCTTGCCCGGCTGGTCGTTGCAGCCGGGCTTTCGCGCACTAGCCCCCGAGATTCGGCCCGACTGGCGTAGCCAGTTGAGTCGAATCTGGACTAGGAATCTTCGATAGCTTGCCCGGCTGTCGTGACAGCCGGGTTTTCACGCACTAGCCCCCGAGATTCGGCCCGACTGGCGTAGCCAGTTGAGTCGAATCTGGACTAGGAATCTTCGATAGCTTGCCCGGCTGGTCGTGACAGCCGGGTTTTCACGCGCTAGCCCCCGAGATTCGGCCCGACTGGCGTAGCCAGTTGAGTCGAATCTGGACTAGGAATCTTCGATAGCTTGCCCGGCTGGTCGTGACAGCCGGGTTTTCGCGCACTAGCCCCCGAGATTCGGCCCGACTGGCGTAGCCAGTTGAGTCGAATCTGGACTAGGAATCTTCGATAGCTTGCCCGGCTGGTCGTGACAGCCGGGTTTTCGCGCACTAGCCCCCGAGATTCGGCCCGACTGGCGTAGCCAGTTGAGTCGAATCTGGACTAAGAAACTTCGATAGCTCGTGAGGCCGACAAAAATCGACACTTGGAACTTTCGTTAGATCGTTAGTCCTCAAAATCGAAAGGGTTGGCAATTTTTAGCTTCGGTTTTTATTCGATTAGGGGCCGGCTCGCCCTTGTTTTGCCGCCCGTGCCCCTTCCCGTGTCTCAGCTCTGCGACCCCTGCTCTTGCCGGCTGAACTCTGCAGCCGGATCCGAAGAGAGAGCCGGCTGGCTGGGCGCACGGTACTGAGATCTTTGAGAGGCTGAACGCAGGCGAACGAGAGCGCGGTTTGTTCTGTCGCGAGCCGGAGACTTTTTCTTTCTTACGAGTTTTTCGCGTGTGCCCCCTAGCCGGTTTCTGCCCAACGTGTCAGCCGGGTTGCGGTCTGCAGCCGGATGCGAGAGTAGGCGTCGGGGTCGAGCACGTTACTAAGCTAGCGTAAGCAGGAATCGGTAGTCGGCTAGCCACAGCGAAGGATAAACAACACTGATACAACGGCAGCCCCCGAGTGTGCGCTCGGGAGTGCTAACTTTTACTCAAAAGAAACAACAGGGCGTTACACTTCTTCTAGGAGTAGAATGGCCTGAGGAGGCAGGCGTTCCACGGGCGTTCCCCCTCCTCGAAAGGGGTAAACGGCTTGTCCTCTTTCTCCTCACATACGTCTGTGAGTTAGTACGCGTTGTTGCGCAGCGCTCTGCTGATGATGAACGGGCCCTCCCAGGGGGAGGACAGCTTGTGGAGTCCCTTGGTGTCTTGGATCCATCGGAGCACCAGGTTTCCTTCGCGGAACGTGACCGGGTGCACTTTCCGGCTGTGGTACCGGCGCAGATTCTGCTGGTATATGGCCGATCTGGACAGGGCCAGTTCTCGCGCCTCCTCGAGGAGGTCCACGCTGTCTTCGTTTGCTCGCTTGGCTTCTTTCTCGGTGTAGAGGATGGCTCGAGGGGAGTTGAACTCGATGTCGGCCGGCAGAACTGCTTCCGCGCCGTAGACGAGGAAGAAAGGCGTGTAGTTCGTCGAGTGGTTGGGGGCGGTCCTGAGGCTCCAGAGTACATGCGGGATGTCATCGATCCAGCATCCGGGTGCTCGCTCGAGTGGGTCGACCAGCCGGGGCTGGATTCCGGCTAGGACTAGGCCGTTTTCTTTCTCCACTTGGCCATTGGACTGGGGATGAGACACCGAGGCGAGGTCCAGCCGGATTCGCTTCTCGCGGCAGAAGTGCTTGAAGACGCCCTTGGCGAAGTTCGTGCCGTTGTCGGTGAAGATGCTGTGCGGGTAGCCGTAGCGGTAGATGATGTCTTGGAAGAAGGTGATGACCGTCTGGCCGTCCCACTTCTTGGCCGGCTTGGCCTCGATCCACTTGGTGAACTTGTCCACCGCTACGAGGAGGTGAGTCATGCCGCTTCACGCCGTTTTGAAGGGACCAACCATGTCGAGCCCCCAGACGGCGAATGGCCAGGTGATGGGGATGGTTTGCAGGGCTGCAGCCGGCGTGTGTTTCTGCTTGCTGAAGCGCTGGCAGCCGGTGTAGGCGCGAACCATCTGCTCGGCGTCGGCTAGAGCAGACGGCCAGTAGAAGCCGTAGCGTAAAGCCTTCGCTGCGATTGACCTGGACGCGGCGTGGTGCCCGCATTCGCCCTTGTGGATGTCCTCCAGCAGGCGGCGCCCCTCTGCCGGCTCGATGCACCGCTGAAAAACGCCTGTCGCGCTGCGCTTGTAGAGCTCGCTGTTGATGATGGTGTACGCCTTGGAGCGTCGCAAAACTTGTCGTGCTTGCACCTCCTCCTCTGGGAGCGTGCCATGTGCGAGGTAGTCGAGGAATGGCTGCGCCCATGAGGGACTTCGTGGATGGTGAAGACGCCGGCTAGCGCCAGCTGGGCGGCTTTTGGATCCTGCTGCGCAGCCCCCGGGTGTGTCGGACAGCCCCCGGGTTTGCGCTGGTCTTGTCGATGAGCTCGAGGACGGGTGTGGCTGGCGCCTCGTGGCCGGGTAGGTCCAGACGACGTGGTGGGGGGACAACCCCCGAGCTTGCTTGTCTGGCTGGTGGGACTGCAGCCCCCGAGCTTGCTTGTCCGGCTGGTGGGCTGCAGCCCCCGGGTTTGCTTGTCCGGCTGGCAGGCTCGCAGCCCCTGGGATGACGATGGATTCTGAGTCGGGTGACGGTGTGATGGATGGCTTGTAGACGTGCTCGAGGGAGACGCCGGGTGGAATGGCTCGCCGGGTGCTGCCAAGCTTGGCTAGCATGTCAGCCGTCTCGTTGTTGGCTCTGGGCACGTGGTGGAATTCGCACCCCTCGAAGCATGCGCAGAGCTGCTGCACGAAGAACCGGTAGGAGGCCATGTTGGCGTCCTTGGCGTCCCAATTCCCTGAAGTTTGCTGGATCACCAGGTCCGAATCGCCGAAGCACAGGATGCGCTGGATGCTCATTGCCTTGGCGATCTTGAGGCCGTGGACGAGGGCCTCGTACTCGGCGACGTTGTTGGAGGCTTTGAAGTGGAGCTGCACGGCGTACTCCAGCCGGTTGCCCTTGGGCGCGGTGAGGACGATTCCGGCTCCCAGGCCTTCGTACATTTTGGAGCCGTCGAAGTGCATCCGCCAGTGCGAGGAGTCGGGCACAGGCGGCAGGTACTGTGTTTCCGCCCAGTCGACGATGAAATCGGCGAGGAGCTGGGACTTGATGGATACTCTTGGCTGGTACAGGACCGTGTGCGGGGCCAGGTCGACTGCCCACTTGGCGACTCGGCCGGTTGCGTCTTTGTTGCCGATGATGTCTCCGAGTGGAGCCGTGCTCACCACGGTGATGACGTGCTCTTGAAGTAGTGGCGCAGCTTCTTCTCCGCCATGTGCACGCCGTACACGAGCTTCTGGTAGTGGGGGTAGTTCTGCTTCGACTGCGAGAGGACCTCGCTCACGTAGTAGACCGGCCGCTGGACCGGGTGCTCCTTGCCTTCCTCTTGGCGCTCCACCACTAGGACGATGCTGACGCACCGGTTGGTGGCGGCGATGTACATGAGCATGGGCTCCTTTGGAGCAGGCGGCGCCAGGACCGGTGCCTCGGATAGTGCCCTTTTGAGCTCGGCGAAGGCTGCGTCTGCTTCGTCCGTCCAGACGAACTTGCCGGTTTTCTTCAACAGGTGGTACAGGGGCAGGGCCTTCTCGCCCAGCCGGCTGACGAACCGGCTAAGCGAGGCCAGGCAGCCGGCGAACTTCTGGATGTCTTTTAGGCCGGTTGGCCGCTCCATGCCCTCGATGGCGGCGATCTTGTCTGGGTTGGCCTCGATCCCTCGCGCGGAGACGAGGAAACCGAGTAGCTGGCCAGCCGGTACTCCGAAGACGCACTTGGTTGGGTTCAGCTTCATCTGGAACCGGCGCAGGTTGGCGAAGGTTCTCTCAGGTCGTCGATGAGGGTGCGGCGCTCTTTGGTCTTGATGACGATGTCGTCGACGTAGGCGTGGGCGTTGCGCCCGATCTGGTCGCCCAGACACTTCTGCATGCACCTCTGGTAAGTGGCGCCGGCGTTCTCAGGCCAAACGACATGACCGTGTAGCAGAATGCTCCGAAGGGCGTGATGAATGCGGTCTTCAGGTGGTCATCCGGGTGGAGCTTGATCTGGTTGTAGCCGGAATACGCGTCCAGGAAGGACAGGTAGTCGCAGCCGGCGGTGGAGTCTATGACTTGGTCGATGCGGGCAAGGCGAAGGGATCCTTGGGGCACACTTTGTTGAGGCTGGTGTAGTCGATGCACATGCGCCAGGTGTTGTTTTTCTTCATCACCAGGACTGGGTTGGCGAGCCAGTCCGGGTGGTACACTTCCATGATGAAGCCCGCGTCGAGTAGCCGGGCGATTTCTTCTCCTATTGCTCTTCTCTTCTCCTCTCCGAAGCGGCGGAGAGGTTGCTTCACCGGTCTAGCATCCGGCTTGACGTGTAAAGAGTGCTCAGCGAACTCCGTCGGTACACCGGCATGTCTTTTGGAGACCATGCGAAGATGTCCCGATTCTCACGGAGGAATTCGATGAGCTCGCCTTCCTATTTGTCGCTGAGGGTGTTGCCGATGGTGAGGAACTTCCCGTCCGGCTTGCTTGCGTCAAGCGGAACCTGCTTGCTGTCTTTCTTGGCTTGAAACTGCGTCTCGCCCGACTGCTTCTTTGCATCCGGTACGACCGGGTGCTCTGCCGCTACGGCGCGCCTGATCTCCTTGAACTCTTCCGCCGCTACCAGCGACTCGGCGAGCTTCGAGCCGGCCGAGGCGCATGCCATGGAGCGCTTGAAGTCGCCGGCTACGGTGATGATGCCGCTCGGGCCCGGCAGCTTCATCTTCAGGTAGCCGTAGTGGGGTACGGCCATGAATTGAGCGAGAGCCGGGCGGCCCAGGATGGCGTGGTAGGGGCTGCGGTGGTTCACCACCTCGAAACAGATGCTTTCACGGCGAAAATTTTTCTTGTCTCCGAAGACGACGTCCAGCCGGACGGTGCCGATTGGTGTGCAGGACTGCCCCGGCACGATGCCGTGGAAGATCGTCCGCTGCGGTTCATCCGGGCCTCGGTTATCCCAGCTTGTCGGCGGTGTCCTTGTACAGGATGTTGATGCTGCTTCCTCCGTCGATGAGCACTCGGGAGAAGGTGACGGCGAACTCTTGGTCGGTGACGAAGGTGGGGTCTAGGAGCATGCTGTAGCCCCCGGGATTTGGCATGATGTCCGGGTGGTCGCCGGGTCCGAAGGAGATGGGCTGGTTCGCCCAGTCCATCAGCTGCTGGACGGCGGGGACGACTGCGTTCACCTCTGCGACGCAGCCGCTGGCTGCGCTTGTCGTTGCGCTCGATGATGGAGATGACGTACGCGGCGTCCTTGTTGGGGTACACGTCGCGAGATGTGCCGGCTGCGGCAGCCGGCAGTCTTGGGCGCTCATTGCGCTGGTTGTTGCCTATGTTGATGCCGCCTTGGGGAGGGGGTGGGCCGGGTGCTGGAGGCGGCGGACCCTCTCCGCGCTGCAGACGGAGAGTCCAGCTGCAGCGCGCCGTCGTGTGGCTGGCCGGCTTCCCGGTCACGCTGTGGTAGCGGCATGGGCCGTTCATCATGTCCTCGAACAGGTATGCTGGCTTTGCCCACTGGCGGTCCTCGTATCGCCCTTCTGGCTTGTTCCACTGGCGGGGATTCCGGTTGCCACCGTCATCGCCAGCCGGTTGGCCGGCTTCGGTTGCGTTGACGGCACGGTTCTCGTACCGCCCGTCTGGCGCGCCGCTTCTCTTCCGGCTGTCTCGATCTCGATCGTCGCGGCGGTCGCGGTTGTCGCGGTTGCCTCCATTGTCCCGGATGTCGCGGTTGCCTCGGTTGTCGTTGCTGGGGCCGCCTGGCTCTCTCGCAGCCGGCTTTTCTTGTGTCCTGCCGGCTCCATCTACTTGCATTGGGACTCTCATGGCGGAGTCGGCCGTGGCGTACTTGTCTGCTATGGTCATGAGCTCCGCCATGGACTTTGGCTCGTCTAGGAGCAGCGCGTGCTTGAGCATCGTGCCCTCCCGGCAGCCGTTGATGAAGAAGCCGACTGCCTGGATGTCGTGGACTCCTTCGCAGGTGTTGCGCAGGGTTGACCATCTCGTCAGGTAGTCGCGGTCGGACTCGGTCTTGCCCTGGGTGCAGCCGGCTAGCTGGCGAGGGCGAGCTGGGCGCTTGTAGGTGCTGGAGAAGTTCCTGACGAAGACCTGCTGGAAGTCCAGCCAGGAGTTGATCGATCCATCCGGCAGGCTGTTGAGCCATGTGCGAGCCGAATCTTTCAGCATGAGAGACACGTAGCGCACCGCTACGCGCTTGTTGCCGCCTGCGATGGAGACGGCGGTGACGTAGTCGGATAGCCAGTCCTCTGGCTTCGTGCTTCCGTTGTACTTGGGTGTGTCGCGCGCGAGGGAGAAGTTCCGCGGGAAAGGCTCTCTTGCGATGCGAGGTCCGAAGCACCGGTGGACCTCGCCCTCCTCTTCTTCGAGCCGGCGGGATCTCTCCAGGGCGTCGAGGCGGTCGCGGGCGTCGGGGCCGAACGTCGGGCCTAGATCTCCCAGCCGGTCGTGGACGCTTCCCCTGCGGGCAGCCGGCTGGTCGGGGTAGTTGTACTGGCCTTCGCCGGCAGCCGGCGCGTTGTTGTAGTTCTGGCCACCACCGGCAGCCGGCGCGTTGAAGCGGCTTGGTCTGGAGTTGATGCTGCGCGCGCGATTTCCACCCGGGTTGGGTGCTTGTGGCGATGACGCCTGGCGGTCACCTCGAGTTGCGCCGGGTGGAGGGGCTCCAGGCGGGGGCGGTGGGAGGGACGGCGAGTTCATTGCTGACGCGGCTTGGTTCTGGCGAAACTGGTGGTCGGCGGTGTCGAGGAGGTCCTGGACGCGCTGTTGCTGCGCGCGTAGCTCGTCCCCCTCCAGGTTGGGCAGTTCTGCGGCGGCGGCGCGTGCTGCCTTCATGTTCTTTGCGGGGGAGCTGTAGACGGGTCGACGAGTAGGCGGTGGTCCGGCTGCTCCAGCCGGCTCGGCGTCGGGAGCCGGTCCTCCGCCATCTCGTTGGCGAGGTTGCGCCTGACGTTTCCCGCGGTTGGGCTCGACGGCGATGGGGGTGAAGCCGTGGGCGAAGTTGTACTCGCGGACCTGCGCTTCCATGCGACGATGCGTGGCTGCGACGCCGTGCGCGCTGCTGAGGAGGCGCTGGCGGGCTTGCTCGAGGATATGACGGCCTGCGCGGGATCCGCGTCGGCGGCGATGGGCGTGACCAGGCCCTGGAGCATAGCCTGGACGGAGTTGACGGGGGCGTGCTGCTGGGTGCTCGCGACGTCGGACACCATGACTTCCGCGTAAACGTGGGTCTCGGTGCTGCTCTCGCAGCGGGCATCTCCTCGGGGAAGCGGTCGACGCAGCGCTGGATGTTGGCGGGGTAGGCGAGCGCGAGGGCGATGTAGACGCGGTGCTCGCCGAAGTGCAGGACAGTGCCATCCTCGGGGAAGGCGGAGCCGGCGAAGCAGTTCGCGTTGTCGTTGACGAAGTCGATGGAGCCGAACGTCGAGACGAGGCCGGAGGCGACTCGCTCGCCGAGACGGCTGCGGGATCCCTGGCGGAATGTGACTCCGGCTGCTGCCATCTGCCCCACGGTGGGCGCCAAATGACGTGGTGTGGAACACGGCATATGCCACGGGGTGGCTAAGATCGGGATGGGGGCAGCGTTCTGCAACAGCGGCACCCGCAGGGATTGCGCCGAGGCGCGGACACGGGAAGTACCCAGGTTCGGAGCCCTCCCGGAGGAGGTAACACTCCTACTCCTGCTCGATCTCTCTATTAATGGTGGACATAGTACAGAGGTGCTCCTTGAGCTGTTCGGGGTTCCATGGTTCGGGTGTGGGGAGGAAGAAGGATGAAACGATCGGCCCCTTCTACTTGGGCACCAGGCAACCTTATATAGGGCTGGCTGCCTCGCTTACAGGCGGGTCCGGCTGGCCCGTGCCAGCCGGGCAATGTCGGCTACAAGGGTGTCTCTTCATGACGCTGCATGTCCGCCGAGCAGTAGAACCTCGTAGGCTGCAGGCGATGTCGGGGTAGACTTGGCGTCGTGGAGGGCTGGGCGGCTGCGATGCCGGACCCCTCCGACCGGGTAGGCGGCGCCTGGGATCTTGTCGGGCGCGAGGCAGCGCTCCGTGCCTCCCGCCTGTCGGGGCTGCTGAGCACTGTGGGAGACGTCAGGCCATGCTTCGCTTTAGCCCACGCCTGGGCGACGTGGGGGGCACGCCGGGCACGGTTCCGGCACCCGCCCAACACGGGCTCTTGTCTTCCGCTCGTCGTGGGAGCGAGGCAGCCGGTCGTCCGGCTGGCGAGCAACCGAATCCGGCTGCTGCCGTTGACCTCGGTCGTATAAGGCGGGCGTCGTTTGTCGTTATCTGTTCGTCCGGGAACTGTGACGATGACGAGTCTGTAGTTCCTCTTGCCCGCGCCGCTCGGCTGCACTTTGACTGGCTAGGCGGAGCCCGGCTGCGCTCGGGGCAGACGGGCTTGGCCTAGCCGGGCAGCAGGAGACGGCCGGGCACTTGTATTTTGCATTTCACTCGGGATCTTCTGTGGGTCTTTGGGTACCCGGGTTTTATCCCCATGTCAGGAGCGGAGGAGGCTGGCGCCGCATTAACGCCGCCACCAGCTCGTCTGCCACGCGCATTGACGCTGACGACGCGTGTGCGCTACTGCCCGGCCTTCCAGTGCGCTCAATGTGTCGCGTCGTCTGCGACCGCCTGGGGAGCCGCTGCGTCATTAAAACAGGCATACCGGTCACAATAATTCCGTCTGCGGCCGTTGTCGCTGACACGTCGGATCCTGGCCGACCGCCTGGGGAGCCGCTGTGTCATTAAAATAGGCATACCGGTCACAATAATTCCGTCTGCGGCCGTTGTCGTTGACGCGTCGGTCCCGCGCGCCAGGTTCCGACGTGGCGCACGTTGCCGCGGTTGTCGGCACGACCACTTTACTCCCTACAAACAGGACGCGAGACGGGGTTGCCGGACGCTCTATTGGGGCACACCAGCAACTTTTGGCCTATTGGACTCGCGTTGGGAGCCGTTTTGTCGCCGACGTGCCCAATAGACCTATTGGGAGCGCTGTTGGACGCGCGGGGGGTGATGCTCTAATGCATTGCTTGTCTCCGTGATATGCTCCATTGGTTGTCTCCATGATATGCTCCAGGAATGGTCAGTCGAACATAGTCAGACTCCTTGCCATGACCAGTTTGGACAACCTAGTAATTGCTTTTCATCTGTATAATCTAGTACAAAATATGAAGGAAAAATTGGGTCCATACCATTACTATTTGAGAAAGTTAGGTATATACCATTGGGCCCACATGTCATTGACTCATGTGACCCCACATGTCATTGACTCATGATGGTACAAACCTAACTTTTGCAATCTTTTAATGGTATGGATCCAAATCTCCCAAATATGAATATTATAAGGTTTAGCTTTTGTCCCACAATTTGAAAATCACGTTCATTTTTGTATGGATTTTTTTGTTGAAAAACAGCATTTTCCATATCCATCTATATTTATTAATCAAAATTCAGAGATAAAACACATGGCATAGACAACCTGCATGCATTAACTTAACCCCTAAGATATACATACACCTCAATTGTACAAAAAAAAGTATAAAATAGCATCCCGTTTTCCCACAATCACAGTGATTGAAGACCTCAGGTCGATGAAGTCCCATTGGGGTCAGTTTTTGTTAGTACCTTCAGCTTCATCCTTTCCACGGCAAAGCAATTGGATTCACTGGATTGATGATGCATCATCATGAATCAGTAGACTTTGCGGGCTTGACCAGGCTGGTGAGCTTCATCCTAGGAATGGAGTATTCACCACTGATGGCCATGGAGGCCACCAGGCTGTTTGCAGCATCGGTGAAGTGGACGCCATCCCAGCTGATGAACTTGTCGTCAATCTTGCAAGTGTCCTTATCGATGCCCATGCAGCTTCTTTTGGGGTCGTAGTTGTAAGGGGGGCCTCCATGGCCGCAACATACCATCAATGGCTTCTCAATCTCTGAAAATCAACAGGAACCAAACACGTTTACTCTGACGAGTTTCCACTGACAAACAATAGTCAACACAATCCAATATCCTAGACTTCCAGCATGATGAAGTTACATTTTTTTTAGAGCTAGTGGTTTATACCGACGAGCAACGGTCACTGAATGATGCTCTATTCGCAAGTATCAGCAAAGGGGCATCGACATAGTAACTTACCATATTTCGTGTGGTTGGCGACGAGATCATACTTGATTGCGAACATATCCACGAAGATGATGGCTGATTTCTTCAGTTGCAACCGCAAGTCGTCACAGGCTTCACTCAGCAATTCATTGAACTTCTTGGCAGCATTGTTGAACTTGGCAATGCATCCATGCTCATCGAGGTCACTGTCGTTGTCCTTCCGCATCGCAAGCTTCGCCGGCAGGCATCCCAGCGCACCTGTCCCATGTATCCAGAACTTTCTCGCACCGTTCTTATGCAAAATCTGCATTTGTCGAAAGGATCGAACAACTTAACAATCGTGTCTCACGGAGTGATCAGTGTTTCAGAATTAACGAAAAAGCTATCTCTGAACCTACGTACCCGGATGGCTTTCCTGATTTCAGCAACAATGGGGGGAAGCTTTGCGAGCACTTGATCATAGGGTAAGTAGAGGATGCTAGTGATATCATTCTGCCCAATGTCCATAGTGAACAGAGCTTTGTGAAAATCTTTGGGGTCGACCGGCGCATCCTCGCCTGAATGACATTCACAAGGAAATAATCCAAAAAAAATTGTCAGCTGTCAGCGCCTCAAGAAACCAGAACCTTTGGTCAGGTCAAGGAGCCAGCAAACCTCTTGCGATGGAGTCGTTGCACCGGTCCCTGTAGAAGATGAACTGGTCGATCTGCACGTCGAGCGAAAACGACGTGTCGCCGGGCGTCGCGGTCGATCCGGCGATGGCGAAGTTGACACCATTGCTGTAGTCTGAACCCAGCGGCTTCATGTAGGGGCTCAGGTGGTGCGTGTTCAAGGTCTCGCCTGAAGAGGAAAAACGGCAGAGAGACAACCATTAGCTACACTGTCAGAGCCAGACAATCAGACCGTAATTTTCAGACATGCAAAGTTACATTCTGCCAATGGTTCTCCATCCTCCTGTCGTGTTTTCGGCATTTTAGAGGTGTGCTATTGTTTTCAGAGTAGCAGTTGAAAATAAATGATTCTTTTTTTTTCCTCTAAAAATAAATGATTCTTTAGGAATACACAACACGCTGATAGTGCGGAGAAATTAGATGCGAACCCTAATGCTAGTCAGAATAATGCCTCTTCCTTCTTTACGTAGATTTATATGATCAGTTACACTTGCACCGCGTGGAGAAAGAATGTCAAAAGGAAAAGAGAAAGATACGCGCATCGACGTAGGACAGTTGAAGGGCGGGATCCGGGATGATAGGGAATTCGACGAACGCTCGGACTCCACGTCTTTCCCCAGGACTCGTCCGTAACAACTCTTTCCCCTAAAGAGTCGTCCGTAACAATCGATCTTAGACCTTCTTGGTCGGCTCTCAGATCTAGGCGTTCTCCTCCCTCTGCCCTGCCCACGCAGGCGATTCTCGTCGGCCCCTGCATCGTCAAACCATCAACGATGGGATCGGCAGACCATCTGGCGTTCGGCTGGGCGCCGTGGACGCCACCGGCGCTGGAGGACCTGCTCCCGCAGCTCTCCCGCGAGGAGCAGAAGCGACTGCACGCCCACCTGCGCGAGCACGAGCGTCTCAAGCAGTACCGCCACCATCGGTAATCGGAATCGGAGCGCGACTTCGTCGTCATCCGCCACGTCCGCTACGCGCTCCACCACTACAATGCCAGGCACCCCGGCGGCGAGTTCGACGCCGTGAAGCCGCTCATGGAGTCCTGCGCGTACTTCCGGGACCAGTCGTGGTACCACCTCAACTTCTGGGCGCGCTGCCGGAGGACCAAGAAGATCAAGCGCTTCTTCGCCGAGGTGCACTACAGGATGGAACCGGCGCCGGTACGAGCCGGAGATGGCTCCGTCTGCTTGCACAGGTCACCGCCGGGAGCCGAGAAGCCACCCGACAGCTGCGGCCCCTTCTGCGAGCACTTTCCGGTGCTTGTTCCCATCGTTGAAGCATGCACCATCATCGAGGAGCCTCTTGATAGGTACTGGAAGAGCTGCGCGTTCTGCCGTGGTGGCTTGGACATCTTGCACCCCAAGGGTCGCGGGTTTGTCTGTGGGAACGACAAGGACAGGGTGCTGCAACAGATCATGCCGTGCAGTTCTATGATCAAGGGGCGGCTTGAGATGCCGTTCACTGGCCACCAGGACCCAGAGACTACCAATGGGCATGAGTAGCAAGATGACTAGAGGGAGTTCTCAACTGGAAGAAGAAGAAGAAGAAGAAGAAGAAGAAGAAGAATCGGAAGTGGCCCCTTTGGCGTCATTTGACTCGTTCGCATTGTTGTGCACAATCAAGTTATGGTGATAGCAGAAATTGATTTTTTGTCATTGAACAATGCACTTTAGTCTTAGTCGTCAAGCTTAAAACCTTGTGAGCATCTTCAATTGGGCCCCTATTTCCCCATACGTCCGGGTGAATAGACCGCACATGGCCGTACAGAAAAATACAACCCAACTGTGTCCCTCAAACTCAATCCATCTGTCCAACACCCCTTGTACCTAGCCCATATGTGTGTGTGGCGGGATCTGGGGCCGCCCGGAGGCTGGTGGCGGACACCCGAGGAGCCCCGATCCGGTCGGAGAAACCCTATATGCAAGTTCCTCTTCCTCTCCTTGTCCACGCCGCCAAGAGTTTGCCCCTCCGCATCCGCCCACCATATCGTGTTCCAAGATCACTTGGTACGCAAAGTTGACCCTGGAACGCCGCGCGGAGGCAGAGATGCACTCGTGCGAGAGGTGAGACGACGCCGACAGACATGGGTGTGGCCGAGGCCAAGGAAGTGGCTATCGGCGACCACATCACCACCAGCCGAGATCAAGGACGTGGTCGCGTTCATGTACGTGCCAATAACCGTCAACGTTGCGCGGGAGGAGTTCCACCTCGCCATGGAGGCGAAGCACCTCTCTTACTGGTAAGCAGAACACCACGTGGCGGAGCGGTACATCGCGTAGGCCACCGCCGCCGGCGACCTCACCGACTCGGAGGAGATGGACCCCCGCCGAAAGACGACAAGGCCGGAGCCTCCGGCACTGGCATTGGCACCGGCGCCACCCCCGTGGAGATAGTGCTCATCTCCAACGGCGAGGCCGAGGCCGGCGATCTCTTGTTCAGGCAACTAGAATTTCCCTTGGTTTCACCGCGGGGCCCGAGCATCCAAGGGAGAGATGTCGGCCTGACTCTCGAGCACGAGGGGATCAATCACTCACGGAGGTTGTACTAGGTACAAAAATTAAGAATTTGCCATGTGCAGGGCCAACCAAAAGGATAGCGAAAAACTCTCTCAAAAAAAAAAAAAGGATAGCGAAAAGATGGGCGGGTAGCCCGTAGCCGCCGAGAGTAGGCATGTGACGCTCCTTCCTGGTGCTGCAAAGCAAACAGGAGTGGGTGGGTGAAGAGCTGCCGTCCATGGCTCGTTACGCGTCGCCAACCTCACAACAAATTACGAGTGTGTCTGAATTCTGAAACCTCCCTCCGCTTTGTTGAATCTGTCAGGCGTACGCGCGTATCGACAAACGCGATCCATGTAAACAATGATGCTTACGGGCTACTGTACTAATTAGGAGCATAGGCAGACGAGGTGTCCGCGTCGTGTGATCCAGCATCGCATTCGCCAACCACTACCACCATCTGCATGCAAGGATACGCATGGGCATGGTGGCTTCCTTTTGTTTAGTGACCCGTCTCTTTCCTTTCTTTACTTTAAACCAAAGCTAATCCTAGTTCCAGCGCCGGAGTTGGTAGCGTTAATACACGGCCGCACCAGGATAGGATGCTTAGAAACCCTGCACGAGATTCCGTTTCCCACAAGCTATGCTTAGAGGCCCGCCGCTGGTAGCTAAGATGTCAAATGTGGTGATGAAGTCTTAACTGAAGATAAAGACATATTGATATTTGGCGTTACCATCGTGTTTAGGCTGGTGCTCAGTTTGGGTCTAGATCTGTCTATCTTTGCCATGCCCAAGACGACATAAAACAAAGGATTAACCTTGTCAAACGGAATTGGCATGGAAGTACTAAGTGCGTGTTTTGTCTACACCAAGAGACAATAAAACACTTATTCTTCGAATGTAGTTTCACACGTTCTATATGGTCATCTATCCAAATAGCGTCTAACTTATATCCACCCAAGTCGGTTGCAAATGTTTTTGACAACTGGTTACATGGGATAGATAAAAAGCTTAGAACGGTTATTAGGGTGGGAGCGATTGCTGTCATATGGTCGCTTTGGAAGATTTTCAATGATAAAAATGTTTCTCATATATGCAGGTACTCTACCGTTGCACAAGTTTTCTCCGTTCGTGGTCCACCTTACAACGAGTGGGACATCGAGACCTCTTTACGGAAGCGTGTGCACGTCTGGAAGAGGTGGCGAGAGACATTTTTTCACAACATGGGTGGCCGCTTGATCGCCGGATTGGTCCTCCATAGGCAGTTGAGCTCGCCTACGGCGTAGGCGTTTTACATTATCATTCTTGTTGATTGTAATTCGTCTACTGTTGCACTACTTTTACTTTCCCCGTTTGATTACGGCTGTGTGCATTGTTTTTTTTTTTCAAAGCCTACGTACATCAGAAAGTACCACATACAAGGTATGAAGTACAAGAATAAGAACAGAAAGCCCACGCAGGGGAACAGAGCCAGATCAAGCTCCAGCAACATCGCCGGCGAAGAAGACGAAGACCGCTGACCTCCTTCTTACCACGGCCCGAGGGCACCTCCTTCCTTGAAGATCGCCGCAGAGCCCGTCCGCCGCGCAGCGACGGAGCTTATGCCGATGAACGAGTACGGCGAGCACCCTCCCGCTCCAGCACCACCACCTTGCCGCAGCCGTCTTCATCCCCAGCGCTGGCAGAAGCCGCAAGGCTCGCCCAGCTCTAAGTTCTAGCTCCCGGGTCCTCCATCGAAGCTCCACAGCGTGGAGATCTACCTCCCCGCCGGCCGGCAAGGAGGAGGAAGAACCGGAAGAGACCGCAAGATCCGAAGATCCCCGGCCGCCAAAAGCCGCACGCGCCACGCCGGAGCTCCGAGGAGCGCCGCCGCAGAAGGGGAAGCGCGCCGACCCCCACCTAGCCACCGACACCATCGCCACCTCCACGACGCCGCCGGCGGGGTTCCTACCACACCCTACACTATGTACAGGCCGGGATCCGGGGATCCCCCACCCTCCCGCCGCCGGAGCGACGCCGGAGAGGGGAGAATCCTGCGAATCGCCGGTGAGCGAGGTGTGCATTGTTGATGCAGAGGCCGGGTGTAATACTTAAACTTTTGAGTAATAAAGTTCTTTATCTAAAAATGAATGGAAAGAAACAGGTTGCTGAAATTTTCAGCACGGTGATGGGAATGGAAAGAATGTGCCAGGGCCAGGCCACCGGAACTCACCGACCAAAGTTTGGTGAGTCACCCTGAGCACGAGATGCGCCCGGCGAAAATTTGACACACACACAGAGAGAACATCTTTTACAGCAAAGAAACACAGACTACTTGTGTGCTTCAATTTTTTTGAAAAAACACATACTACAGTACTATTTGTGCTGCACACATTCGGCAAAGGTGGTCCAATGTGGTGACATAAACAGAGTTTCTTCGATCTAAAAACGGCCTCTGCCACTCTGACCGAATCGAGGTGACGTCGACGGACACAGGTTAATCCCAATTCCCAATGCAAATTTGAGATAAACTTGTCATTCCGACAAGACATTCTATGGGTTAAGGCTTAATTAAACTCGACTTTGCTCGATCTAGGGCCGGCAGACAGACACAGCTTAATTAATTAATGGATGCGAGGGGAACCAACGATGGTGGGGAATCGATTGAGAAAAAACTCACAGATGAAGTCGAGGACGACGCGGCCGTCGCAGAGCCGTCCCGTGGGGTGGCCGAAGAAGGCGCGCCCCTCCGGCGCCGCGATGTGGATCCCCATGATCGCCGCCACGCCGCCCGTGTCCGAGTTCGAGTCCCCGAAGTTGAACAACAACACCTCCGCCGCCTTCGCCTTCGCCGGCACCTTCCTCCCCGTCACCTGCACCACCCCCTTGCTCTTCCTGTGCTCGCTCACGGCAGCGGGCGCCGCCGCGTTGGCTAAGGCGGAGGTGGTGGAGAGGGCCGCGCCGCTGCTGGTGCCGGCGGCGGCGGAGGGCATGTAGCGGAGCGTGGCGAAGATGACGGCGCCGGCCACCGCCCCCAGCACGCAGTAGTACTGGAACCGCAGCAGGCTCACCTTCTTCATCAGCCCGCCGGCCCCGCCTCCGCCGTTGCCGCCCCCGTTCAGCGCGCTCGCCATGGCCTCTTCTCTTTCCTAGCTACTGCTGATGCTGTCGATCTCCCCCTGTGCTCGCGACTCTGGTCTGTCAGTCCCTCTGTTTGTGCGCGTGTTGTTTATATACAGTGCTAGCTATGGAACAATGCTTTCAAACCAAGAGAAAGCTCGGGATAAAGAAACCACCATTGCACACAACATGTGGAGCGTGGAGGGGTTGGTGACTGCCTTTGTTTCCTTTATTGTAGTACCAATTACAAACCGGCCAATATGTCAGCCAAAGGAAGTAGTATCAAAATTATCCCTTTTGATAATTGAAATGAAACACAAACTGCTAGGCCTATTCTTAAAACAAAATAATAAGCAAACACAAAGGGGTGGAGTATTATGTCCTTTTCGGTCCGTGGAGTAAGAAAACTACAAAAAAAAAACTTGTGAAGTCATAGGAGAATTCTTACGGTGCGACACTGAGATCAATGAGGATTCTATTTAAAAAGAAAAAAATACGAGTGAAATTGCTAGTACCATTTTTGTGTTGAAGAAAGGTGACGGCCGTGTTTAGTTGTTGGTGTTGTCACCTGTCGGCTGTGTTTGACGTATGAGCGCATGCAGGTAGGTGTGTGGTGGTCAAGGTCGTTCGTGTTTGGTGGAATGTTGGCCTCCCCTTCGTTCGGCTGCCTCTGTGAAGCCGCATGCGTCCGCAACCGCGACGGCGCACCGGCACCGGCAGCCGGCAGTTGGTCGGTAACGTGCAATTCGCGGCAGATCGAGCGTACCGTCCGGCCGAATGATCAGCGGGGTACCATTGAGCAGACTCAACACAGCGCCGGCCGTCAAACAGTAACGATGAACACATGTTTCAAATGTTCGCTGCGGTTTAAGAGCAGCTCAACGCGCCGAGCCAAACGGACACCCTCGCTTTTTATCCGTTTAGGTCTCGACTGACCGCATAGTGCACCCAACGCAACGCACGCATTCGCATTCTGTTTTTTTTAAATCATAGATAGGGGCAGGGTCACAAATGCCGTTTTTTACATTAGCTATAATTTTTTTTTAAACATAGACAAAGCTAGACTCTAGATCTCGGTGGCCGTCGGCGGCCTATTCCTCCTCGTCGTTAGGTGGGACCGTCCAAAGATGGGACGGTGGCACACGGGCTAGCGGCTTAATTAGGTGGTTGCTGCTGCTCCGGTTGCGGTGGCGCCGCGGGGAATGTGGAAATCCACGACCACGACTAACCGTAGAGCTATGCGGGGAGCCGAGGAACCTGCTACTGCTTCGGCGGCTCCAGTCCTACCCACCTTTGTGTGGGCTCATGCTCCTGCTTCTGGGCCTCCATGGCGGACCTGATCGAGACCGTCACAACGCACAATCTCGTCGAGGGCGGCAGTCCGGGAGGTGAACGTCTGACCACAATACTGGGACGGCGTTCTCCCAGTACCACCGGTGGACAAACTGGCGTTGCCGCTACACACCCGAGCCCCCGACGTCGCGATTGAGTAAGGGGCTGGCGGCGCGTTGCCGGTTCGACGATGAGCCATCCTCATGGTAATTCTTCCCCTTCATGGTCCACTTAAACGGCATTGCAGCGGCGAGGGAGCAAAGTTGGGCTGAGTTGGGGAGTGGGTTGGCTGTCCCTATGCGGGGGCGTTTTGGTCGCTCCATGCGGGACCATGGCGGACACGAGCATACGCGCAGACTGCCCGTCTCCTGTCCATGGGACGTAAACCCGAACTAAATTTTGCTAGAAATGGGTCGCCCCATACACGAAACGGTTAAAATGCGTCCCCACGTTGGGCCGTGATTTCTGTGCACGTGGACAGAAAAGGACGCGGACGTAAGAGATGGGTCTGTGCGTTGGAGATCAGTACGCAGCCAAGCTTCCTCCCGTGCGTGTGTGTGTGTGCAGCACGAGGGGCTTGATTAACTGAATAACTGAAGAAAGGTCCTCGATGGGGCACAGGGTGCCATAGTGTGAGATTATTTACCTATCTATACTTATACTTATCTATACTACTATTAAAAGAGCAAACTTGTGTTGATATATTGAATCTGAGCCCTTCAATATTTGGCCAACGGTCCAGATCGCTCAAATGTTTGACAACTCAACACAAATCCACTTTTGCCCGTTTTACCCTCCCACCAAATCACATAATACTGCTAATGCCATCGTATCGGTTGACAACTCAACACACCTTTTCATGTTTTAAGTAATTACAAAGGATTGCCATTGCAAAAAGAAATTGCACCGCCGCACCATCCTCGCTTGCTCTGTCGGCTGTCGCCCTTGCCCTGCCGCACGCCGTTATCGGAGGATGTGGGCCGCGTGATGATGCGTCAGCTCCTGGACGCAGCAAAGAAGATACACGGAGCTGACATCATCCATCGGGACATCAAGCCGGAGAACGTCCTGGCCAGCATGTTCGGAAGGATTTCGCGACTTCGGGTCGGCCACACGGCAGAAGCCGGCCGGAGTGCCATACGAGATTACGAGGAGCACCGTGTCGGCAGTCGACACGATGATCTACACCTCGCCGGAGCAGCTCGCGGACAACCGGTACTATGGCCAGGCCGTGGACATGTGGGCGCTTGGGTGCGTCATGGGCTCATGGCGGAACTCCTGGCCGGCGAGACCTCGTTCGTGGCAGAGACAGAGGAAGGCATGACCGCAGAGATGTCCAAGCTGCGAGATCAGATCAGCTATACTGGGAAGATTGACTTGGAGTTCTTCGAGGAGCTTTCGGAGGCCGGACGCGAGGTCCTGATGGGCCTGCTTGGCTTCAACCCTAACGAGAGGCTCATGGCGGCCGAAGCGCTCCAGCAAGTCCTATGCTTCGGCCAGAGCGCAGCACCCTGGCTTTGTGCCTCTGTACGGTCAATTAGCTTGAATTGATCCTTGATATAGCGGAATCGGTGACTGCTATAGCTTGCAGCGTGCCTGAGTTAGCTTAACTGCTATTCTAATCTTATTCGCTATTTTATTTTCGTGTAAGCTTTGATTCATTGGCAGGAAACTTAACACTGGGTTCCTCCTCATGTAATTCTTTGAACAAACAATGTGGCATGGAGATTTTTTAATTGAAAGACAGTTTTGTTGAATATGCTCCAGATTTGTGTGATGTACGAAATCTACTTTTATCCTTGTAATTTTAAATGTGGGCCTGGCTATACGACATGAGTTGTCATGTATTTTGTGTATGTATTGGTCAACGCGTGCAATGCAATATTTTATCCCTTGTAAATTGCCCATTTAATTGTGAAAACGTGCGTTGCACGTACATGCCAACTAGTATTATTAAAAGAGCAAACTTGTGTTAATACATTAAATCTGAGCCCTTCAAAATTTGGCCAACGGTCCAGATCGATTCAATGTTTGACAACTCAACAGACCTTTTCAACTTCATAGTAATTACAGGGGTTGCCCCTGACAAAATATCCACCTTGTGCGTGACTTCCCAACCTCCAGGACGTCGCGGCTGGCGTCGCCACGGAGGAAGGCCACCCAGTCCGGGTCGTCGTCGCGGCGAGGGTGAGGCCGAGGGGCGCGACGCAGAGGGCCAGGACACGGCTGGCCTCGCCGTGGAGCGCGATGAGGCGCGTCTAGCTTCTGACGCGCTGCCCCGAGCTCCCCAGTATTCCGTCGCCAGTTCCTGACGCGCGCGATATTCCCGAGCGCCGCTGGATCCTCTGCTCATCCTCACCGATAGCCGGTGAGGCAAGCTCGGCCGAGTTGGCTGGCCTCCTACCGCTCGATGTGGCCAGACCCTCTGTTCCGGTGACCAATCCGGCGTGGACGTGCGCGTAGGCGACAAGTGCTGGATCAGGAGACAACGTCAATAGCCAGACCGTGCTCCTTTGGGACGCGTCGCCGCCGCCTGGGACAACGCGAGAAAGCGAGCTCCTTCGTAGTCGTAGTGCTCCGGAAAAAGGGCCAGTGCGCAACGAAGACGGCGGCGTGGCGAAGGAGGCCGCCGAATCAAGCAAGATGGTGGCGAGCAGAATCGAGCGGTACACAACGCTCGCCACCAGCGTCCTCGGGAGAGCTCAGCTCCGTCCCGCTGACAGACGATTGGTGTGTGCGAGGCAACCGGCGACGAGGTACTTTGGTGGAAGGTGGTCGAGGACAAATGCATGTGGAACGTGGGGACCATGGTGGGAGGAGTGCAGCTGCACTATGAGCTGCTCCTAAATCTGGATCCACCGCTTCCTCATCTTTTCTTTTCTTTTTCCTGAAATTTCGTTTGCACACGATTCTGAAATTTCGGTTGCACGTGATTCTAAACAAGACCAAAACGTGAGCTCTATGTTGTGGTGCTGTAGATGATTTTTGAACTGCCCTCGGTGGTCATGATCACGGACGAATGACATGAGGTAGACAAAAGCTCAGCTTCGCATGATTCTTTTAAGCAACCCGGGCGCGGCGTTTTGCACCGTCGAGCGTCTAGCAAAGCTCATGTTCGCATGATTCTTTTCACCATACTGACCGGATTCAGCAGATATGTTTGCAATCTCCATTGGTTACACATGTCTGTTATAAACACAATTTTTTCCAGTAATGTATAAAATAGTAGTAGGAAAAGATGACAATTGCCGTGGTCGTCGCCTAGGCTAATTTTTGTGTATGTATTAGTTGAGACATCTGCACTATTTCCTACTTGTAAATTACCCCTTTTAATTATGAAAACGTGCACTTGCACATACTCCCTCCGTTCCAAATTAGATGACTTCCATTTTTCCACATACGGATGTATCTAGACATGTTAGAAGTATAGGTACATCCATATGTGTACGAATGGAAAGTCATCTAATTTAGAACGGAGGGAGTACATGACAACTAGTAGAGAAGAAAAGGAAGAGACATGATGAGGTTACCATAAAGATAAAGCCAGCGCCAGTAATATATCACGCCATCATAGCGATGGTGGTAGCAGTTGGCGTCGATGAGCAAAGCAGATCAGCAAGAAAAGCGTGACAGCCTTGAGCACTTGATGCTACAATACCAACAAGGGCCCCGCAACTGGTCCAGATAGTAACCTGTAAACCAACCGTCGCGACGACATGCCAAACCATCCGAGCTGTGCTTGCCGGATCATCGATCCATCATTCCATCTATCTATCCAGTGATCGATCCTGTTTGTTAACACCCAACGGGCACTCTAGTATTCGTGCGCGCAAATGGGAACCAAGTTTGGTAAGTATAGTACTACTATACCTCAAAGTGGTTAGCACTTACTTTGGCAGCAGATGGATGGTTCAGTATGTTAGATTGTAATACGGTTTGGATATTGTACACGTACAAGAGCATGGAGTAGTACTCCACCTCGAAGACGTATTCTGTAATACCACGCCAGGGGTTCTTCCTGGCCTATATAACACGCAACCAATCGACCCAATAGGGAAACGATTGTTACCCCCAAAAACTTACATGGTATCAGAGCGAGCCTTTTCCATGACCTAGCCGCCGCAAAACCCTAGATAGCCGCCGCCGCTGTCCTCAAGACCAAAACCAAGATCGCCGCCGCTGCCACATAGATTGCCGCCGCCGCCGCTCCTACAACCAAAAACCTACGACCAACAAGAACCTACGACAAAACCAGCCGCCGCCGCTGCCTTGTGCTGCCGCCGCCGCTTCAAGACCAAAACCAAGACCTTGCATCGCCACTGCCATGTCGTCCTCGTCGTCAGCATCGTCGCCGGCCGTGCTTGCTGCCACCCTTGGCTCCCCTCCCGCCCAGCAACTCACCCGCTCGAACTACTTGTTCTGGAAGGCCCTGGTGCTCCCTCCCCTCCGTGGAGCGCAAGTCACCGGGCTCCTCGATGGCACGGACGCTGCCCCCGCCAAAACTGTGGAGATCGACGAAGGGGGGAAGAAAACCATCGTCGCCAACCCCCTGTACGCGTCCTGGATCGTCCGTGATCAGCAGGTGATGGGGTGGCTTCTTCAAACTCTTTCTCCAGAGATAGCCCCGCACTTCTTCGAGCACACGACCACGGCCGAGGTGTGGAACACGGTCACCTCCATGTTCACCTCGGTGTCAAGATCCAAGGTCACGCATCTCCGCACTGCCCTCAACAAAACCAAGAAGAAGAAGGACATGTCTGCGGGCGAGTACTTCACCAAGATGAAGGCGCTGGGCTCTGAGCTCGCCGCCGCCGGAAAACCCATCGACGATGATGAACTGATCGGGTATATCCTCAATGGCCTTGATAGCTCCTATGACAATGTTGTTGCTGCAGTTAATGGACAGCACGGCACTACGCTTGATGACCTCTTTGCTCAGATCGCTGCGGCCGACATGTGCCATGAGCTCCTCTCCGATGAAGAAGATGCCCTCCCCGCCCAGACGTTTACCTCCTCTGCTCATCTTGCCTATGGTGGCAATGGCCAGGGCCGTGGTGGTTACAGCGGCCGCCGTGATGGAGGTGGTGATCGTCGCGATGATGGCGGGTGGCGCCGCCGCGATGACCGTCCCCGTGATGACCGTGCTCCCTGGCGGCCCCGTGATGGGGATCGCCGTGATGATCGACGTGAAGACAGGCGCCATGATGGAGGTCGTGGTTGCCGTAATGGTGGCGCTGGAGGCCGCCGTGATGGAGGTGGCCGACGTGATCGCGCTCCCACTCCCTATGTCAACACCACCTGTCAGATTTGCAAGATTCATGGGCACCCTGCAAGTGATTGCTGGTGGCGCTATGAAGACCGTGATGACTCCGATGATGAAGCTCGTGAAGAGAAGACGGCGCACCTTGCGTCCTATGGTGTTGACACCAATTGGTACCCTGACACCGGTGCCTCAAATCACATCACGGGAGAGCTGAGCAAACTCTCCACTCATGACAAGTACGAGGGGCGTGATCGCGTCCACACTGCAAACGGAAACGGTATGATAATAAGCAACATTGGTCATTCAGTATTATGCACCCCACATGCTTCCTTTAATCTTAAAAATGTCCTTCATGTTCCTAGTGCCACTACAAATTTGCTATCTGTCCATAAACTTACACTTGATAATGATATCTTCTTTGAGTTTCACCCATATTTCTTTTTAATCAAGGATCAGGCAACAAGAAGAATTCTGTTTAAAGGACCGTTCCATGATGGTCTCTATCCGCTAGTGCCATTCTCTACTGGGTCATCCAAGCATGCTTTCGTCACAATAAAGCCATCATCATCCACTTGGCATCGTCGTTTAGGCCATCCTTCGTCTTTTGTGGTTCAGCAAGTTCTTAGAAACAATAAAATTTTGTTTACTCCAGAAGTTACCCCATACATTTGTGATTCATGTCAGTTAGCTAAGAGTCATCAGTTGCCTTATCCTACTTCCACTAGTGTTTCCACTGTTCCTCTGGAACAAGTGTTCTCTGATGTATGGGGTCCTGCACCTGAGTCTGTTGGTAGACATTCGTACTATGTAAGCTTTATTGATGATTATAGTAAATTTATGTGGATTTATTTGCTTAAGAAACGTTCTGAGGTGTATCAAGTCTTTCTTAATTTTCAGCAACTTGTTGAGCGAAAATTTGATAGAAAAATCATCACCATGCAAACTGACTGGGGTGGTGAATATGAAAAACTTAATGCTTTCTTTCAAACACATGGCATTTCTCATCATGTCTCCTATCCACATGCCCATCAACAAAATGGTTCCGCTGAACGCAAACATCGCCACATTGTTGAAGTTGGTCTTGCTTTACTTGCCAATGCGTCCATGCCCCTAAAATATTGGGATGAAGCGTTCCTCACCGCCACTTTTCTTATCAACCTACTTCCTAGTAAAGTCATTAATCTTGATACACCTGTAGAACATCTCCTCCACACCAAGCCAAACTATGAATCTCTTCGAGTTTTTGGCTGTGCTTGCTGGCCTAATCTCCGTCCCTACAACAAGAGAAAACTTGCGTTTCGTTCCACACGTTGTGTCTTCTTGGGCTATAGTCCACGGCACAAAGGAGTTAAGTGCTTAGAAGTCTCCACTGGCCGCATTTATATCTCAAGAGATGTTGTTTTCGATGAAAGTGTTTTTCCTTTCGAGTCTCTTCATCCAAATGCCGGTGCACGTCTCCGTCAAGACATTCTTTTATTGCCTTCAAATCATGGGGATGCAAATACTAACGACTATATGCCTTTGCCTATTATACCAGTTGTTGCTAATGATCAAAATGCAGAACTTAGTGCAACAGCAGGTGCAAGCACGCTGCCAAAAGATTCAGAAAAAAATTCAGAGTCAAAAGGTGCAAAAATGGTGCAAAACAGAACGCAAAAGGACAGACCATGTCTGTCTCTGTACGATCCCGAGGCGGATCGGATCCACGTCGATCCTGAGGAAAATCCAGCTGACAGCGTCAACAGCGACACCGATCGCGTCGACGCTTCCTCGTCCGCGCCTGACGACTCCCGCACCGCCACGTCGCGCTCCAGGGCAGCACGGACCCCGTCCCGGTCGCGGTCCCCGCCACGCATGCATGCGTCGCGCTCGCCCTCCCCGTCTCGGTATCCATCGCGCGCAGCGAGCGAGGCTGACGCAGCCATGCAGTCCCCTCCGACAGGATCTCCTGCACGTGGGGGTGATGATTCGTCTGGATCTTCTGCTCCAGGCTCCAGTGTGGCCTCTTCTACATCAACATCAACGACTACTACACCGACATCAACGCCTCCTTCCTCGCCACTAGCTCCACCACCGGCTCCAGAACCTCGCACTCGACTACAAAAAGGTATTCGCCAGCCTAAAGTCATCACTGATGGTACTGTTCGCTGGTGTCTTCTTGCTTCTACAGGAGAACCACGTACACTGTCGGAGGCGCTTGGGGATGATAGGTGGCGCAAAGCAATGGAGGATGAGTATGATGCACTTATGCAAAACAAAACATGGCACTTAGTTCCTCCACATCACACTAAAAATCTTATTGATTGCAAATGGGTGTATCGTGTTAAGAAAAATGCAGATGGTACTATTGACAGGTACAAGGCACGCCTAGTTGCAAAAGGATTTAAACAACGATATGGGATAGACTATGAGGACACCTTCAGTCCTGTGGTCAAGGCAGCAACAATTCGCATTGTCATTTCTGTTGCTGTTACCAGAGGATGGAGTTTGCGGCAGCTAGATGTCAAGAACGCGTTTCTACATGGTGTTCTGGAAGAGGAAGTCTATATGAAACAACCTCCAGGTTTTGAAAATCCTCAAACTCCACATTATATCTGCAAACTTGACAAGGCCCTGTATGGTCTTAAACAAGCTCCACGAGCATGGTATTCACGACTTAGCACCAAGTTGCAACAGCTTGGTTTTGTTTCTTCTAAGGCAGACACCTCACTTTTTCTGTATAACAAGTCTGGTGTTATGATATTTGTTCTAATCTATGTTGATGACATCATAGTTACAAGCTCCTCAGATGAAGCCACTTCTGCTCTTCTTCGTGAATTGAATGCTGACTTCGCCCTCAAAGATTTAGGAGATCTACACTATTTTCTGGGCATTGAGGTAAAGAAGACACAATCTGGGTTACTCCTCACACAAGGGAAATATGCTTCGGATCTCCTTGCTAAAGTTGGTATGAAAAAGTGCACTCCTTGTCCTACACCCTTATCCACCACTGAAAAATTATCCTTAACTGAGGGAACTCCCCTTGGTCCTGATGATAGCACGAATTACAGAAGTATTGTAGGTGCATTGCAGTATCTTACATTGACACGTCCTGATATTTCCTTCTCTGTTAACAAGATATGTCAGTATTTGCATGCGCCTACATCTGCCCATTGGACAGCGCTAAAAGAATTTTGAGATATGTTCAGGGTACACTACATGTTGGACTTACCTTCCAGAAATCTCCCTCAACTCTGCTTAGTGCTTTCTCAGATGCAGATTGGGCAGGTTGTCTTGATGATAGACGGTCCACTGGAGGTTTTGCTATATTCATTGGACCAAATCTGGTCTCGTGGAGTGCACGAAAACAGAAAACTGTATCAAGGTCCAGTACTGAAGCTGAATATAAGGCCCTTGCTAATGCTACAGCTGAGTTGATTTGGGTTGAAGCAGTTCTTAAAGAACTTGGTGTTAAGCTGAAGGACAAACCATGTTTATGGTGTGATAACTTAGGTGCCACATATTTATCTGCTAACCCTGTGTTTCATGCCAGGACCAAACATATTGAGATAGACTACCACTTTGTTCGTGAGAGAGTTGCAGATAAGTTACTTGATATCAAATTCATCTCAAGCAAAGATCAAGTTGCAGATGGGTTCACAAAAGTTTTGCCAGTCAAGAATCTTCATGAGTTTATTCGTAATCTCAACCTTTCAGAAGGTTGTGATTAAGGGAGGCTGTTAGATTGTAATACGGTTTGGATATTGTACACGTACAAGAGCATGGAGTAGTACTCCACCTCGAAGACGTATTCTGTAATACCACGCCAGGGGTTCTTCCTGGCCTATATAACACGCAACCAATCGACCCAATAGGGAAACGATTGTTACCCCAAAAACTTACACAGTAGACCCAAGTTACCCCAGCTATGCTACACATGACAAAGTAGACAGATTATTACGTACCAGGTATACAAAATGAAAATAGATAATCACAACCCGCCAGAGTAACTCATTTATGACGGTCGTTCGAGCAAAGATGATGACACCAGCAGAAGAAAAGATAATGCAAGTTTAGGTCAGGTGGTTGACAGTTGACACTATCTTACTAGAGCATGCAAACTGAAAATTTTGTACAAAATGCACCACTAACCAACCTAATCCAAAATCGCACTGACAGCTAGCTAGATTCATGAATCATGATGCACACATAATCCGACAGCTATGGGGTCAAGATATGTATACCAGATATTTGAAATCAAGGGGAATAAAAGATTAGATCACTAAAAAAAAAAATCTTGCGGAGCAAACACTCAGTGAGATGATAGCAGCATAGTACCATTTAACACAACAAAAGAGCAAGAGCAAGCTCGTGTATCCAAATTATCAAGGAGTTTAACACATCACGACACCTTGCATTTCCTTTTCATAGAGTAGGTGGATTAAATAGGATCATGAGAAGTTTGAAACCTTCCCGGTTGAGCCTAAAAGCCAGAGTAAGTTGCTCCCAGGCTGCCCTGACCGTTTCCTCCCAAGGTTTGTCAAGAACCTAGCAACTCGAAAGCCAAAAGAGAACCCTCCTATAAACAAGCAAGACCTTGATTCTGGATGATAAGACAAGTATTTCTGGATCTTTCAACTGGACATCTTCATCGGGACCAGCATCGAGCCAACGCGCAGAAAATCATCGATCGAGCAACTTGACCAGGCTTGACTCACCTGAGAACTAACTGCTGGAGAACAGTACTCCCCAATGATCTTCTTTTCTTCGTAAACCGTCTCTGGAATTGCTGCTGCACTGTGCACCAAGGCATTCTTAACTTCAGCTGGATACTCTTCAGGTGCTTCTGATGAGAGGTTGGCAGCAGCCTCTGGGTGCTCTTTTTCAGCTGGGGCGACTTCAGCCTCCTGCAAGGTTAGCTTTCCTCTATTCAGAGAAGCCGGAATGTTTGAAGCTAGGGGCTGGTATGTTGCAGCTTCCACGACGTTCTCATGAGCCTGCTTTCCATAGCTGATGTGGTCTTCTTTCTGTGCATATGTCGATTCTTCCTGCTGCATATCCAAATTTACATGCTGTAGCTTGCCTGCCAGATCATGCGTCTCCCTGATAATTCTGTCTATCAGTACTCTGTCAGCTTTTGGCTGCCGAGGAACGTAGGCATGAGCCGCATATAGCTTAGGGACAGGTATGAAACGTGGAGCATCACGCCTAAGCTCAGATCTCGTGTATTTTCTGCCTGTTGCTTCTTCCTCCTCATACATCATGAAGTGATCAAGCAGACATTCAGTTGCTCTGGTAGATTTGAAGATCTTGAGCATACAAGTTCCAGGACCATAGTGTATCTGCAAGTAAAACATAGTGGGAGGTCGCAGAGTGTGAGAAAGGTAAATAGCATTAATAGATACTTCCTCTGTATCTTTATATAAGACGTTTAGATAAGTTAAACTAGATTGACAGAACGTCTTATATAGTAAGTTACTGAGGGAGTATGTTGTTGTCCAAGTAGTACTACAGCAGAATGCTAACTAAATAGAACTATTATTGATGATTTTATTTTTCAAGAAAAAAAATCATCATTGATGATAACAGCATCCAGTGAAACAAAGCTATCCAGTAATGTGGATTTAGGATGCTACTTTCATTTTCTGTTTGTTTGTGGAAGTAATGTGCAGGGTTAGTACTGAAATCGCATGCAAGCAGTGAAAATATATGCTAGACCCACAAACATGTACAGTGAATAGTAATCATGTTTCATAACAGCTTGTGTTCCGTGTAAAGCAAACCAGTGAGGTATGACAGAGAACATGCCTCTTGCGTATCTCTGCTGTAGGTGACAGGCAGGTCTTCATTGTTCTGCAACAAGACCTGATTCAAGGCGGCGTTTGGTACATTCTTTATGATGTGCCACTTCACAGGAAAGCTTCCAGACCACTTATGATGACTCCAAAAGTCCATGTCCTTGTGAAAATCCACAGGTCCAACCATCTCAGCAACACCACAGAAATGAGAACTTTTAACGACCTGTTAGATAATGATTTAGGTTCAGCAATTCAAGTTCAAGCATGGGATATTGACTAGAACAGATTATTCATCTTAGATTAAGACAAACTCACCGAGAAGAACAGGAAAACTGGACACACGGCATAACTGCTTGCAGCTATCAGCTGAGCATCTCTAAATGCACTATCCAGCCTTCGGTTTCCAAGAACAGAACTGGACCAGACACCATATTTGATGGATTTATGAACATTTGCCTCGCTATAAGACTTTATAACAAAGAATTTTGCATTGGGATGCACCAGCTGGAAGTCCTCTCTGTTATACTGATCGGTCCTAATGATAATTTTCCCCCGTCGATTACCCACATGCAGCTTTGATGTAAATGACTTGACAACTATTTCTGACGACATCGAACCTCTTGGTTTTTTTTCTTCACCTATCTTCTGCCGACGCACTGAACTCAACTTTCCAGTGAAACCGTTTACATAGCTTCTGGGCTTCGAGCTTGGTTGAAGTTTCTCAGGTATAACCATCTTGCGAAGGTCTGATCCAACATTTGAAGCATTATAATTGTATGATGAACTAGCCTGCTGCGACGACTTTACATAAGGAAATCCCGCATGTAGAGAGTATCGTGATGCCTAATCATAACAAGGAGATAGTCAACCACACATGGAAGATATCCCCTTCCAACATTTTCTACTATAGAAAAGGACAAAAGAAACCACTACCTTGTACAACAGATGGAATTACAGGCTATGAGACATTAACAGGACCTGGCTGTCTAAGTTAATGTAAGATGAAACATAAAAAAAGCTCAAACAGTTACAAGTATGAGGGAGTTTGGCATACCTGTGGAGCACGACGAAGTTTAGCAGGCACCATGAATCGAGCTGCTAGATCTTGCTTCCATGGATCTGAACTATTCAGTTGTGTTGTTGATTGTATAGCATGGTCTTCGATTTTTTTTGGAGAAACACTAGTTGATTGTAGACATTGATTCTGTGTAATACCCTTTTCTGAGGCGACAGGAAAACTTGGGCCCGGTCCACTGGGAATGAACAGACTATTAGTGTATTTGAGAGTTTCGACGTGCTAGCTAGGCCCCACTGTGCAGCAGATGGAAGAACATCATAGCGTGGTGTTGGAACCGGTTGATGGTATGTGATGCCAGCACTCTTAGCAAGATACTCATGTCTGCCATCAGGTATAACACGGGGTACTGAAGGGTAAGGGCCCAGGGAGAATGTGCAATCCCATAGCCAGGGACAACATAATACGGGCATGATGTGCCTTCAGCCTGCTGGCCCTGTAAAAGGACAAGTGCCAACCTAATCAAACACACTGGGGAACAATTGCATCAAGAATGAAACAAGCATTCTGAAGTACTAACCGAGTAACGTAGATCTTGATCTCCACGCCCCCAACGTGTTTGGTGCTCATACAAGTCATCAGGCAGATTAATTTCTGCCACGAAGAGAGTAAAGGTGAGGTGACACATTGAGTAACAAACTCCACTATTACAAGACATATCACATAATCAAGAAACCATCAGGCCAATATTACCATCTGGGGCATATGGAGTTGGATAGTAAGTTGCCACGGCAGGGATGCAGAATTCCTGTCCAAATATGAGCTCGGGGTTTTCCTCAAAGTCCATGGTATGCAGTTACTCTGAAAGAACGGCACTGGTGTTCAGAAACTGAAAACAGCATATGACCAGTTTATCACCAATTGACAACATGGCATCTGCACACATAAGGCACACATACAAGCAACAGCACCAACATTCACAATCATCTTTAGTAGCACATATGCCTTTTCACTTATTAATTGATTTCCTTTAACTGATAAAGGGCGCGTTATTAATTGATTTCCTAATGCTCCTAAAGTCTATATCTACAGAAGCATGGAGTCAAGCCCGCACAAGCATCGCACCACCTATTCAACCGGTTGAATATAAACAGTAATAATTCTAATATATCTGTTAAAAGTAGAACAGATCGTATTAACTTCAAAACCTTGCTAATGCTCCATCATTTCTGCCCATCGGAAAACAAGTGAAAAAACTCTTCAATCACCACAACTCCAACAACATGATCACAGCCATACAAGAATCAATGATATTGACAGCAAACCCATATAGTTAGCCATGCAACTACACACGCAATTATCACAACTAGCAAGGTGGCCCTCGCAAATGCGAGGGCATCATCTTTAGCGTATTGAATAGGTTTTAGATTTCTTTTGTGGTTTTAGAGATACTAACAGTATGAAATTCATATTTACATGGTTCTATGGACACCGAAACCGTGATTATAATTTGTGAGTAAAATAATATGTGTGAACAATATTAGGAACCAATTTAATCTGTGACTAAATATTTGTGGGATTTTTTTAAATGCCATGCCACTGTTTTCTAACATATGTGGTGTTATTTCGATCTATTCTTACTCCTTTTATTTGTTCCTTACTCTTCAGTCTAGCCGATATATAGTCCTACCCACATATATTTGTCATGTCTTGTCATAGAACTATTTTCAAATTTAAATTAGTCAAAACTTTACTCCATGCCCTCTAATCTCTACTATTTCCACAGTACCAACAAATACTGCCAAGCTTGTCATCAACCCACATTGTTAACTATCATCAGTATGCCCCAAAACATTAGGTCAATTATTTGACAGCTTAAACCAAATATTAATTAAAACTTTAATGGAAAAACATATGTCCACAAAAATCTTAATTATTTAAAGTCACATGCGAGAAAAAGTGTTTTTTATTTTCAAATATATGACAGACAAAGAAAATTTTAATTACGGTTTTTGTGTGATCAATAGAGAAACATTCTTAAGACCTATAATGATGCAAATAACATTCTTAATGAAAACAAATCATAGGATCAAACATTCTCAAAAATCCTTTTGAAGCTACTTTTTCCATAAAGTCAATTGATACATGTTGTCCATATCAAAGTTGAACCCTTGTGTACCACTTTTTATCACATCAATGTAATGTATGGGTATTGATACTTCTACCGTAGCATCATACAAAGACGAAAACAACATAGAATTGTAGCTATAAATTTTCATGACTTATAATAATTTTATGTTTTCGTACATAAAAAATACAAATTTATGAACCAATATAACAAATGGAGCATGCACTATTTTCTACTACAAATTCACCAATTATATATTGAGCAGTTGATGTGCTAAAATATTCAGGAATGACATGCTACACACATTTATAAAATAAATATTTTTAAATGTTATTTCATTTTTTAATTTGGGACTCAGTGTAGCCTAATATCCGAAGGACCATACATAAATTTGTTTTGCTTCGTACGTTTTATAAACTCGCTTAGATACATTGTATGCCAATCGACATCTATGTGTGGGCACTTATTGCACAATATCATGCATGCCTTTATGCAGATAATTTATATATAGTATTTGATTCTTCTCAATCTACCACCTTTTTTTTATAGTAATCAAGAACTCTACGAGTGAGTGCCGATCCTCATCTATGTTCTGCTTCGGCATATCAACATATGTGCTTCTCCAATAGAGAAACACAAACTATTTATATCTAAGCAATCCATGAAGCAGTATTACAACACAACAATATGCATTGGAATCAGATTGTTAAAAACGACCAAGCGATCAGATGGTTAGCGGAGGCCGTTGAACTTACGATTCACCGGAGGTCAAATTACATGGTTAGCGTCCTACACACCTCACCAACATATATTAAGCTTTTGGTGGAATAAGTGTTGTGACACACTTGCTCAGCACATGTTTTCTGACTATATGTGCAGTGGTAGGCATACACATTGCATTTGTTTAGAAAATAATCAATTGTTGAATATATAATTTTTATTTTTAATTATCAATCGTGTTAGGTGCATAATTAATTAACAACAATCATCAAATTTTATGAGTTCTTTGTTTCATGAAACTGAACACTTTCATTTTTTGTGGGCGCATTAATTATAGTTCTTAACTCAAGTCGAGTATGCATCACTTGTGTAGAGTATTTGATGCACGCGTTCCATTTGTTATGTAGATATCGTGTGTAATAATTTATGAGTAATAAATGTCCATTTCAAAAAAAAAGTGTACAATATTCAAAATTTTACAGTTCACTGTTCCTCCGACACTATACAGGCTGCAGCGAAATCCTTCATTGGCTATAGAATCACGAAAACTTTTTTGTTGTGTCTTCAGCTCGTGTAAACCTATGTTCAGTGGAGCTATTTCATTGCTTGATGAGTTTTTGGCCAATTGGGTTAATGTTTTTGAGCTGGTCGCTGCGATTAATAATTCTTGGAGGCGAATCCAATGGACACTTGCATGTTTGTCTCATGCCTTAAGTGATTTGGCTTGGGTTTCTGAACCCGATGGCACAATTTTCAATTTTGCTTTTCCTTTTGCTGCATAGTTCGGGAATGTTTTCTTTTTCTTTGAGATGTTGTAATCTAAAATTGATGCCGCAGTCGACAAAACAAATTAAAGTTTGTTACCGGACATATTTAAATTGCATGTATTATATTTCTTTCCATGAATGTTTATATGTGTACGCGTTAGTGGCATGAATATCGAGGAAGCATTAGCCACGTAGTCAATCAGCAGAGGTTAACATGATCAAACATGCTGGAAGGAGCACACCAGTTAAAACTAAACAATTGGTGCACCAGAGAAGGGAGAAATAGTTTCGAAACAGATTTAGAAGTTGGCTTGGCTCCATGAGGATGGTTAAGCTGGACCCATAGCATAGTACATGAAGGCATGGCAGCGTTGCGTGATACGTCTCAAACGTATCTATAATTTTTGATGTTCCATGCTTGTTTTATAACAATTGCTACATGTTTTGCATCTACTTTATATCACTTTTATACATTTTTTGGGCTAACCTATTAACAAGATGCCGAAGTGCCAGTTCCTGTTTTCTGCTGTTTTTTGTATTCCAGAAAAGCTAGTCTGGAAATATTCTCGGAATTGGACGAAACTACACGGGAGTCCCTATTTTACCAGAACTCATCTGACGGACCAAAGAGGCGACGGAGAGGAGCCACGTGGCCCCACACGTGGCCAGGGCGCGGGGCCCCCCTCTGCCGCGCCCTGGGGTGGTGTGGGCCCCACGGGCCTCTCCAGCCGCCGCCCTTTCGCCTACTTATTCCCCCCGACGCGAAAACCCTAAGTACCTGAGCAAATATCCACGAAAAGTTCCAGAGACGCCGCCGTCGTCAACCCTAGCTCGGGAGGGTTCAGAACCTCTTCCCGGCACCCTGCCGGAGAGGGGAATCGTCACCGGAGGCTTCTACATCGCCATGCCTGCCTCCGGAGTGATGCGTGAGTAGTTCATCCTTGGACTACGGGTTGATAGCAGTAGCTAGATGGTTGTCTCTCCACTTTGTGCCATCATGTTTAGATCTTGTGAGCTGCCCTACATGATCAAGATCATATTATTGTAATGCTACATGTTGTGTTTGCTGGGATCCGATGAATATTGAATATTATGTCAAGTTGATCATCAATCTATCTTATATGTTATTTAAGATCTTGCATGCTTTCCGTTACTCGTAGATGCTTTGGCCAAGTAGATGCTTGTAACTCCAAGAGAGAGTATTTATGCTAGATAGTGGGTTCATGTCTCCGTTTAACCTGGGACAGTGACAGAAAGTTCTAAGGTTGTGGATGTGCTGTTGCCACTAGGGATAACCTAACGATGCTATGTCCACGGACATATGTGTTTGTTTACATTACGCACTTTACTTAATGCAATTATCCGTTGCTTGCAACTTAATACCAATGGAGAACTCGGATGACAACCCGGCGGTGGATTATTAGTCATAGATGCTGTTGGATAACGATCTATGTATTATGTCGTAATGCCCAATTAAATATCATAGTAGTCAACATGTCATGTATATGCATTATCATGCGCTCACTATTCGTCAATTGCCCAGCTGTAATTTGTTCACCCAACATGTTAGTTATCTTTTATGGAGAGACACCACTAGTGAACTGTGGACACCGGTCCATTCTTTTACACTGATTAAACAACCACAAACTGCAAACTGTTCCTTTTTCATTCTCTGCAATTTAATACTCATTTTCCACACCATACGTTTAATCCTTTGTTTTCAGCAAGCCAGTGAGATTGACAACCTCACTGTTTCGTTGGGGCAAATTAGTTTGATTGTGTTGCGTGCAGATTCCACGTCAACAGTACAGACTCCCATCAACAACACTATTTTTCTGGCGCTGTTGACAACCTTCTGAAGAGTTGCTGCTCCTACTGGTTCGATAACCTTGGTTTCTTTCTGAGGGAAAACTTGCTGCTGACTACATCATACCTTCCTCTTGGGGTCTCCCAACGAACGTGTGTTTCACGTCATCATTGCGTTAGAGGTTGAAAGAACATGGCGTTGGACAAATTAAGTTGGGTGACTGCCGTGGGCGTGACGCGCACGTTCCATATATGTGTGCATTGAGATTTTTTCTATTACCTATGGGGTCCAAGTTGTGTGTGTGTTATATGTGTTACTCGTGTCATATGCATTACTTGTCCTGTCCACTCATGTAAGTCATTTAACCCTTTTATGATTTGTATGTATCTAGACATATTTTATAAACATATTCACTCATTTGAATATATATGTTGTCAAAATTGAAATATCTAAAATGCCTTATATCAGTGAACTGAGAGAGCACATAGATCTCATCATTTTGATTTAAATCCCATTGATTTTAAATCTAACTATAAAATATTTTTGATGATGTTGCCTAACGTCCTTGGCTCCATGAGGATGGTTAGGCTGGACCCATAGCATAGTACATGAAGGCATGGCAGTGTTGCGTTAGAGGTTGAAAGAACATGACGTTGGACAATCTAAGTTGGGTGACTGCCGTGGGCGAGACGCGCACGTTCCATATATGTGTGGATTGAGCTTTTTTTTCTATAACCTATGGGGTCCAAGTTGTGTGCGTGTTATATGTGTTACTCGTGTCATATGTATTACTTGTTCTGTGCACTCATGTAAGTCATTTAACCCTTTATGATTTTTATGTATCTAGACATATTTTATAAACATATTCACTCATTTGTATATATATGTTGTCAAAATTGAAATATCTAAAATGCCTTATATCAGTGAACGGAGAGAGCACATAAATCTCATCATTTTGATTTAAAATCCCATTGATTTTAAATCTAACTATAAAAATATTTTTGATGATGTTGCCTAACGTTGTTAATTTCATCCATTGATTTTGCAATGTCTAAACACCACCATTGATAAGAATCACTAAATAGGATTATGTACGGCAACGACCGGCCGGTTTCGTGTACGGCAACGGCCGGCCGGTTCATGTACGCAATTTTCTCTGTTTTGTTTTTTCCTTTGAAGGCTGCCTGACTCATATAGGGATACGTGACTTCATCTTGGCATCTTTTTTTTAGAAACGTCGGGGCCCAAAAAAAACTCTTGTTACCGGAGAATCTCCAACTTGTAGATCGTGTCAAATGGATAATGTAGTAACGTTACTGTTATTCTCTGGTTAAATCCTAACCATTGATTTTAGATCAAACTACTAAAATTAATTGAGATGATGTGGATTAACGTGGTGACTCGAAAAACTCCCTCATTTTGCTTTTATAGTATATAATAGATGGTAACCCCCAATCAGCAGCAATTCAAACTGGCGTAGTCGCCAATCCGTGGCCAGCAATCGATCTGAATCCACTCAGAACGAATATCTTGATGCCCCCATTTCTTCTGTTTCCACGAACACAAGCACCGAACCAATCAACCAGCACAGCAGTACAGCACACCAAACATTCAGCTATAAATTAGATATTGAAACATCGACATCCCATATAGCCTAACCCCTAATAACCCCAACAGAAATTCTGCACGAACTGCAAAAGGAGTCCTTTGATCACAAATGCACCTCCATTTCACCCCAAACGGGCAAACAAAACTAACCAAACCAAAGCACGCCGTCCCTGCCACCTAAGCGAAGCACGAAACCCTAGATCGCTCGACACCGACCCGCCACAAATCCCCAGCCCACGGCCCACGATCCGACGGTACGACCGCGAAAACCGAAACCTCAGTCCACCGCCAGAAGCGGAAACCCACAGCCCAGCCCCACCGCAAGGGGATAGTACGCCGTACGGACAAAACAGCGCGAAGAAGGGTTCGGGTCGGGGAGACGGCGAGCTCCCCGACGCCGAAACCCTCGGAGCACGCACGCCACTGGCGAACCAAACCCTCGCTGCACCGTACCCCCAGAGCGGAAACGCCCAACCCCAGCAAGCGAGCAGCAGCCAATACGGGTTTTGTGAGAGAGCTCACCAGCACGGATGCGGCGTACGATCGCTTCCCCGCGGTGGTCGTCGCCGGCGGCCGAGGCGGAAACCCTAGCGGGGAGAAGGGCGGAGGCGGCGAGGAGGAGGAGGACCGGAGGCAAAAAGCGGGAAAAGAAGCGTGGAAGCGGAGGAGGCCAGTCCAGGGTGCGGATGCGGTGGACGGTGGTGTTGTGGACTTGTGGTACGCTCACTAGTGTGCACATCTGCCTTCATTTGCTCTCGCTGACAGGTGGGTCATGTGCCGATGTGCGTGGGATCGGGGTAGGCAGTGCGAGAGAGAAAAGGCGAGAATATCTGCTTCCCGTGTTATCATTACAAACAACAATTTTAACTGTTTAAAATTACAAAAAAATGTAAGTTTTCATAAAATACTTGTCCTCCAGAATTTAAGGTCTAAATTTGAAAGGAGCATTGAAAAAAAAAAAGATACCACTAGCATGAATAGTGTCATTAGATAGATTTTCAACTTGGCTAACACTTTCATTTGCTTAAAAGTTAAGAACTTGCATTTGTATCAAACAACTTTAGATATGATCATCATTCACATAGAGAGGGAGTGTGGAACCTTTTGTTATACTTGTGAATGATGGCAAATCTCGAGCTCCCCATCCCAGTAATGTTGTATGGGTTGTTCACGTGATAGAGGTTATTGACACCATTTTAAAGTAATTGCTTGTTTTTACGTGGCTTGGATTTTTGCCTAGCTCGAAATTCATTCGTGAACGATGTACTATATTCCAAGTAAGTAGTTATCAATGTGTTCATTTTTTAGTTGCCATGGTTTTGAGATACACAATAAATCATTCACTTAAGCGCATGCTCCAAGCCTTGATCAGCTAAGACTCAACACATGAGTCCATCATGATCTCGATTTAGAGACATTAGTTGAATTCGTCTCTTGAAATCAAACTCTCATAATTTTGATGCCTCGTGGCTTAACATATAAGATAGAGTATGGCTGACATTGAGTTCCATACAAGAACTTCATCGCCATATTTTCTTATTGATCATATCTTACTATTATCTCGCCAAAACGGTGATTTTAATGTCAATACTAAATGAATATCTTTATCGTCACGAGATCCAATCTTGAAACCAACACAAGCATTAATTATGGCCAAGCTCTTAAATTATAACACCTAAGGTACACCGACGGACGAAAAAGGACCGGTCCGCGGCAAATCTGGTCCGTTGGACGGACGAAACGGACGACCCATATTTATTCTTGGCGCCATATGCCCTTTTAAAAAACCGCTTTGTTGGCTATATATGATATGACAATTTTTTATAGTCAGTTGTTGGTTGTACTATTGAACTTGCTCTAAGGGGCGACGCGAGGGTCTCTACGCCGAACCCTTCTTGTTAGTGATATTGTGCTTTATGCCCTATCTCATGTGACTGATCCGGCGGGTGAATGCTAACGATTGTTAGGCACCGCATTAAGATACTATTCTTGATTCTTGCGACTAGTTAGCATCCGAAATGGAGATGCTTTTGCACTAGCTCCTTTGTCGCCTTGCGGATGTAGTATAATTGTTCTGTAATCATTGGTTGTTAATGCGTTTACTTTCAGTTCAAGGAGCTGACTAACGGATACTATATAAGTGATCCTTAACAAGTGATCCATGAACCTGAGCTTGCCCGGCAAACCTCAATCTCCACTTCTAAGTTATGGCAGTCGTAGCCGAGGATTACAACCCCGCGGCGGCGTTGGCGGAGTTCGACGCTTCCCGCTCCACCGTCCACGACCTCGCCGAGTCCGGGATCGTCTCCGTGCCACCTCTCTTCATCGCGCCCAGCAGCACTACCTACCATCCACCAACGGACATCGCCGTCCCGACCATCGACCTCTCCCTTCCGCTCTCAGCCTCGGTGCCTCTCGTCGGCGCCGCCGCGCGCACGTGCGGCTTCTTCCACGTCACCAACCACGGAGTGGATGCCGACGCCGCTGTGTCCGCCGTTCGAGCCTTCCACGAACTGCCTGCGGCGGTCCGCTCCGCGTTCTACACGATCGCGGCCGTGGAGGGCATGAGCTACTCCACCGTCCCCTACATGGATCGCGACAGCTTCGACGGCCCTGGCCCCATCCTCCCATGGCGCGTCTCTCTCCGGGTTCTGTTGCAGGCGGCCGACCTTGGCCGTCTCCCCGCGGCTTGCCGGGACGTGCTGGTGGAGTACCTGCGGTGCATTGAGGAGCTGGGTAAGAAGATGGCCAGGCTGCTGTCGGAGGCGCTCGGCGTCGACGCTGAGGCTGGAGACGGCGACGCAGGTGCAAGGCTGGTTGATGGCGTGCAACTATTACCCGCCATGCCCGGAGCCGGCGCGTGTGGAGGGCGCGGTGGAGCACACTGACCCCTCCCTCTTCACCGTTCTAGCACAGGATGATATCGGAGGGCTTCAGGTGCGCATCAACGGCGGCGACAATGACGGACAGTGGGTGGACATGCCGCCGGTGCCGGGCGCACTTCTCGTCAACGTTGGGGACGTGCTCAAGGTAAGCGCCTATAGAAGAAACACAAAAACAAATTCTCCAAGTCTTTTTCTAACGTGGGAAAAAAAATTACAGCTTGTTTCGAACAACGAGTACCATAGCGTGGGCCACAGGGTGGTGATCAAGTCTAGCCAAGATGCCAGGGCCTCCGTTGCCATCTTCTTCAATCCTCCCACTCGCGGTGACTCCAACTTAGTTGGTCCTCTCCCAGAGCTTATCACAACAGAAAAGCCGGCGATGTACCGGAGTTTCACCATGACAGAGTTCATGGATTCCCGAAGGAAGTTCGGTCATGGGAAGTTGTCGACTGACCAATTCAGAGTTGCAGATGAATGAATCCATAAGGCGTTTATGTTTTTGATTTTTCACTGGCTGATTCATGCAGCCACATATGTGATCCTTGAATTGTCAAAATTTGATTTCAAACTTGGTAATAAAGAAGTTGAGACAGTGGAAGGTTAGGTCTCGCTCCCGTGCCGCTCCAGGGGCGGCACCGGGGCGTCCCCCCTCCGCCTCCGCCAGGGCCCCTCCTCCGACCCCGCTCCGACCGCCGCTGCCGCTGGCGGCCGCCGCGGTGGCGGCGGCCCCCCGCCCCCAAATGGTGGTTGGGGGATTCCTTGGCTGCGCTGCTCCGGAGCTTCCTGGTCGCGTGGCGGCGCTCACGGCCAGAGCTTCCCCGTCCCTCTCTTCACCGCTGGCGGCGCTCACCGTCACTGGGTGCCCCTCTCTGCTCTCTCCCGCCTATGGACTCGTGCGTGGCACGGCGGGTCCGGCGCAGCCGTGCGCTGCCCAGATCTGGCGGGCTCCGGTGGCAGCTCGTTCTAACCCTGGGCCTGGTGCACGCGTCCTGGGCTGGGTGGAGGTCGCTATGGGTGGGCCACTTCGCTGGCCAGCGTGGTGCTGGGCGGCGCGTTGTTGCTGCCGGCAGTGTGCTGGCCCTTCATGGCCGGCCGTGTTTAATCTGCAGTGGATGTTGTTGTCTGCTTTCCTTCCAGGCGCACGGCGGGCGGCTGCCATTTCGAGGTGTGTATCCGAGAGAAATCCTGCTCTGGTTTGTACTAGGGCGTCCACGGCGGCGCAGGTTTGCGTCGCTAACTCTTGTTGAGGGCGTGGTTTGGGAGGTGCACCCATGTCAGCTGCTTGTTGTGGTTCTGAGCGAAAGCTCCGCGACAACGGTGCCTGAGGGCGCCGTTTTCCTTGTTGAAGGCGTTGTTTTTGAACCTCGTGTTGCTTGTTCGGTGGCGACAAGCGGGCTTTCTTGGCGCATTTCGACTTCTGCTCTTGTTGGCTGTGCAAGCTTGGCAAAATTCGATGGGATGGTAGCGGCATTGTCGCGAGCTTCATGTTGTTGGTGCGGTCTCGGTGGATCAGCCCCCTTCGGCGGCGAGGTTGCCTCCCCACCTTGCAGAGTGCTTGGGACTGCCCCTTTGGCTGAGCTCGGGGTCAAGGTTCGTGATGCTGGTGGATTCTCGGTCTTCCAATGCCCTTCGATGGCATTGGCAGAAACTCCTCGCAGTTCTGGCACTTTCAGCCGCGCGAGCTTCGTGTCTGCATCTCTCTCTCGGTGGAGTAAGGCCCTTCGGCTATACCAGCCTCACTCGTTAGTCCCCGTCTGCTCCTGGTTCGCCGGCTTGTGGATAGTCGCCATGCAAGCAGGTGGTGGTGCTGCAACCTGCAATGTCTCGGGATTGTGATGCCCTTCGACGGCATCGGACGCACTCCTCAACGCTCTGTCCTGCGTCTTCCTGGTGATGGTCGTCATGCGAGCATGCCTGATAGTGCTTCTCAAGTGCGCCTGTAACCCACCCCGCCCCCGCTTTGTGTGTGTTTTCTTTTATTTCTCCCCTTTGTAATCCCCGTATTCTCTGATTCATTTGAACCCATCTTGTAGATGCTGCAAAGCCTCAAGGCAACTTTGGAAATATATTCAGGTGGGGATTTACTCCCCCCCCCCCCCCCCCCCCCCCCCCCCCCCGGTGAAAATTAAAAAAAAAACTTGGTAATAAAAGTTGGGTTGTGTGCATCATCACGATGCAGTGCCTGGGTTGACTCCCTTTTCGAAAAAAAGTGGTCAGTTTAGAAATGGAAGGAAGAAACAACTGTTGAGTTGATACTTGGACGGACTGAGGATGTGTTTGGTTTGAGATCAACAAGGGACGAGGTGGAGCTGAGCCAGTTTATGGGTTGGTCAAATGTATGACAGATGGATGGGAAGAAGTTATTTTGATAAGGGTGGATAGGGTGTTGTAATGGTGTTGAGATCACCCTGCCCAAACTATATGTATTCACGTATTTAAAATATATACTCGTGTAATTTTCAAAATATATTACTGTACTTGAAAAAAGAAAATTTGACCGTTAAAATGTATGTATTCGGTGCAAAAAGTGCTTCATGTATTTTTCATAGAAAAAAAATATATTCTTGAGTTATCTCGGGAAAAATGTTCATGTGTTTAAAATACATAGTTAAGTTGTATTTATCCCAAAATGTAATAAAATGGAAATGTAAATAAGAAGGTGAGAACAAAAGGAAACTGGAAAAACAAAAGTACATACATCGTGATTCGTGCACACATGGATGGTGCCTCAATTGCAACCGAGTATATAATACAACTTCATAATGAACAGCAGTAAAACAAAGAAACAAACAGAAACAACTTGGAATGGTAGAAAAGGACATCACGAGACCTAAACTCTATTGGTGCTTTAAGACTTAGCCGACTCTTTTTTTTTCCAGGCAGGATGAGTAAGAAAACTTAAGAGGAAGGATTTAGGTGGCTTGCAAATTACGAAACTGAAAGATCCTAACCTTTGTTTGCGGTGGGTTCATAGATAAACGCAAGAAGATAATAAAATCTGGAAGCAGATTATGGATTTGAAATACGATACACATAGCCCTAATAATGTTCATTGCTCAGATTGTCAAACTTCAATACTAGGTTATATAAGTGGCTGGAAAGAGATGGAAGAACAAAAAATTGGGCTGATACTTGGATTGGCCCTTGCAACTTAGCTCCACATTTCTGGGGCCTGATTTAACTGAGCTATGGGATGGCAACAATCACAAACTTGTCATCAGACGTTTCTCTGATGAAAGACTTTTGCAACTGTAGAATAATATTTTTGCATATGGCTAAATCTGATTGTCTGAAATGGGTATTGAATAGTAACATGTGTGTCTCTGCGAATTATTACCTACATAAAGGGGTTCACTTTGGCGCTACTATTGCCTAGATTTACCCATCCCTCCTCATATTCATGTCGTTCTTTGGCTTTTAAGCGACAAGTAACATTGTTGGAATTAGAATTACGCATGTGTTCACAAGCAGAAGTACTGTGAGTAATCTATGTATGTTTCGATTGGGAAAATAATTACCCAACTGGTAACCAGTGAGCAAGCATAATAATAGCAGAATCCAGAACAGGTAGCAATTATAGTATCAGGATATAATCCAGAATCCAGAACAGTACCATCAAAAACTAACTCTATCCTGCAATTTCCATCAAAAGCTACCAACACCACATATACTTCTTTACTTCAGGGGCAGTGATCCATTCTTCAGAGTTAACAGCAAAAACCCTAGTTAGAGCCTAGCTAAATATCTGATGAAGATTATAATGAAGTCATGGATAGAGATCACCTCCACATTCTTCAGGGCTTTGCTTCACCCACAGCTGCTGCCTGCGCTTCCTTTCCCTTGCTTCCTTCTGCCTTAGCATCTTCATCGTCTGCATTTTAAGAAACATCCAGTTAGTTCACCACACTGCTGTCAATGTATCCATTTTTCGTTAGACATCAGAGTCGAATATCAAAGAGTTGTGTTAGCATTTTCAGAAGTTTGGAATGGCATCCCATACTGCTGTTGTTATGCACGCTAGTTAAAGAAGTCTATTGAATATACTGCCAAAGAAGTTCTGAATGATAAGACTTTTTTTTTTTAGTATTGAGGTGGCTAAATAATGGTTGCTGGATAAGCAAAACAGACAAAATCTGAATTTTGTTACGACGGCCACTCTTTGGAGCCTATGGAAGTTAAGGAATCCTATTATTTTTCAGCGAGTAACATGGACAGATCTAGCCTAGCCCAACTTGCTTGCGACAAAAGGCTTTATTGTTGTTGTTGCTGAGTGACGTGGATGGATCTAAGGATGCTATGAAGACAGCTGGGGCTCCTCCTCTCCTCATTGATGGCAAGGGATGTACATGAGAAGCTGCAGCTGGAGCTTGATTTACCTTACCGGCCTGGATACCAAGGTGCCGAAATTATTACTGATACTGGGTGCATGAGGCTCCTAAATCAAAAGGTGAGGCTATTTTTGCATAGTGCTAGTGCCTCATGTACTAAGAATTTTCGTTGCAAATAATTTAATACAAACAAAGTACGACAAGGAGGTATGTGTATTACCTGAATGAAATACATCAAGATGATCTGACAACTCAGCGCTTAAAGTAATGAAACTCTGTGTGCGTTTCCTCACATGAAATACACCAATCTGTGCAGCTAAAAGGAGTAAAAAAAAATCGTGAGATCAGTACGAGGGTAGTTTCAAACGAAAATGCAGAAGTGATTTGGGCACTTTCTAGATGTGGATAGAAACAGACCTCAACATCGACTTTAGAGCTGAGATCAATGCTCTTCTCAAGATGTTTCTCGCCAACACCCAACAGCACATTTTCCAACTGCAATAAACAGGCAGAACCTAGTAAAACAAAGTGTCATTGGTTATATACTTATAAGGACTACAATTTTACCTGAACAATACTTGAAACACACGTTTTATGGCATGAAAAAATAACATCCCCTGCTCTATAGCCAAGCTTCTCGGCATCACATTTTGCTGAAATCTGGTAGCAATTTGCAAGAGTTACATCTTGGTTACAACATAATATATGCGTAGATAAATGGCTTAATCAGATAGGTGTACCTCTCCTACAATGAGACCAGAGGAAATATTGAAATTACGTGACATGAACTCAACACGGGGAATGCCTAGAAATCCCAATGTCCGTAGCTTCAAGCCAAGCTGGGGTCTAGCAACTTGCATATACACAATAGTCATGAAATCATTAAGTTCACTGGGGAAATGTGATTATAACATCTAAATTTTTTATTTATCCCAAGTGCAAAATGGAGTACAAAAAAGCGTGATGATACAACATTTATTTTCTCTACCATTTTATTTCAGACTAAAAATACATGATTTCAGCCAACCTAGATACTCACACTAAAACTCATTACTTAGTTACACACTGATGCACTACATGATCTTTGATTAAGATATTTAATGCAGACATAAATAAAGGAGCACAAAAAAGGAGAAGCATCAAATGTTCATCACTTCAACACCAAATAAAGATTAGTAAAACTAGTCGTCAACCCGTGCATTCGCACGGGCTCGCGTATCAATAGTTGAAATACTACATAACTTTTGGTAAACCTGAATAGAATATATGTGAGTAAATATGTATGTTAATTGAAGATGTACCAACCTATTTTGTAATCCTGTATTTGGAACACAATAATTTACAGTTAGAAACTTGACACATTACCAATAATGTAATTAATGCCTATTTCTACATATTCTACAAAAACTTCCTACTACTTCGTTCTACACATAGAAGGTTTAATATTGTTTTCCTTGAAATCTTGTAGAAATCAGAACTATGAAATATATATAAAGATTTTTTAACTACTTATTTTAATAGTGCGTGTATGATATATAATATTTGTTGGTTCCTATCACAAAAAGGATAAAATATTGATTAATATGCACTACTATAAATAATTAGCTCATGCCTGACAAATATCATTATATATAGGTGCATTTTATTTATTTAACTTCGACATCCATCGTGAAATCGATTTCTTAAAAATACATGTGAAGAATCTTGGAGTCTGAAATGTTCATATCTACTTTGCTTTATCCACGCCAGAATCGGTTAAACCCTGCTGCCATCGCTACAAAATAAATGCTTAAGATTATATTTTTACAGTGTGTTGTAATGCACCAAGTCAAGCCAATCCAACCAACTTTTGTGCAAGTTAACCAAAGTTGGAATTGAAGAACAATTCATGAGGCGTTTCATCTATTTCCAAGGGGATATACCTTGTCTTATTCGTTCTCACAACCGTGACATATACCACTGTATATTAGTTTGAACCCTTAAAACGTAAGCCTATAGCCGATATGTTATAGCCCATAAACAGTTCAATTTTAATCACATGCAAACTGTATCTGAACCACGTCGATCTAATACTCTGATGTGTCATCCTTGCTCACATTCTTGGTTAGAACATGCTCGACACGTCGAGTAGTTATGATATACCTTGCCCTATTTGTTTTCGTAATTGTCGCATATACCCCGGTATAATTGTTTCAATCATCCAAATCACGACAATAGAAATATTAGCGAAAAAATACAATTTTGATCAGCTCAGTAGTGAGAATTGCACGTTCAGCTGGTCAATTATTAAATGGCAGATGCTGAACTGAAATGATAAAGCATGATGCAAATCATAGCACAAACATATCGATCTGATACCTGACGTGTAATCTGTGTTAACGCATCCTTTATTGGCACATGCTCGACCAGTCGAGTACGCATGATGTACCTTGAAATATCTGTTTTTCAACTTTGGAATATACCATGTTATATTTTTATTGACTCTCTCTCGTTTTAGAAATCTGCAGTAGATATATTAGACAGAAAACAATACAATTTGCATCAGATTTGTTATGCGAACTACACGTCGAACTGGTCAATTATTAAGTCGTTACATGCAAACAAAATTAATAAGGCAGGATGCAAACTCTACCTGAACAGATCGATTCAGGATGCAAAATTATTAAGTCGAACTGGTCATTCTTGTTCCCGTATCCTTCGTTGGCATATGCTTGACTGGTCGTGTACTTCAAGAGCTGGCTCAGCATACAATGCTCATGCACGATTCGCCACTGATTGGTGGTTTTGGTCGAAGCAAAACACACGTAGGAGCAAAGCACATGCTGGCCGGCTCATTGATCGATTGATTGATCTGATGCTTCTGTGTGAAGCTAGCTCGATCCGCTAATTAATTTGTAGCAATTAGAAAAAAATCACAATAGGAAGTGAATCGAAAAGCGCCGTCTAATTTATTTATTTTGTAACACGGAAGTCTAGCTAGCTTGTATCAGCTTTGATTGCATCCATACAGGAAACAAAAAGCATCAATATATGAGCAACGATCCAATAATCCACTAATCATGTAAGAGCAAGGCTAAATATAAAAACAGAAGAAGAGACGGACCACTCTCCGCGCGCAGCCGGCCGGCGGCCATGCGATTCTGGCATGTAACCAATTCTGATTGGCGCAAGATTGATAGATTCCTGACGTGGGCGTCCAGGATCGTGTGTAAACTTCGGCCACGCCGCCGCGGAGACGCGCAGTCCATATGATTGATGCAGATTTGCTCCGGAGGCACGAATTAATTAGGACCTAATTAATTTGGTGGATATGTGATTCGAACTCATCACCACCTGATCACGTTGGAGGGTCCTGCGTGACACGCCGGGCAACAGGTTAGATCGGACGGCTTTAGACACGTTACATTCAGATCGTATGGTAAAAACTTGTTAATCTCTAGGATTAACGTGGAGGCTCGTATGGTGCCTCCAATTAGTAAATATATATTGTGGAGAATATTAGAACCCTAATATTTGTTGTTGTATTGATCGGACCCTCGTGGGGTATATAAGGAGGTACAAACTTGGAGGGCAAGAAGCCCACGACTTGGAATACAAGATGTACTCTAATTCCTAGTCTATCTCTAGTTGTACACGTATACATATTCTAACATTCCCCCTCAGTCGTAACGGGAGTGAAGCGGACGATTGCGACTAGCTTTGAAGGTTGGCGCATCCGTCGTTCCTCCTCTCCGTCATCATCAACTGCGTCTCTGATGTTCTTCCTCTCTTCCCTCCCGCAGTCACAACGGGAGTGGCATGGACGTGAGTGACGACGCGAACGTTGTTGACTGGAGTTGTTGCCGATGTGATGCTGTAGATGTTGTCGTGGATGTCGATGTCGAGAGCTGGTAGTGATGTCGCCGTGGTCGATGTTGTCGTAGTCATAGTTGTTGTAGCCGATAGCGCCGGAGGCGCAAAAAATTGCGTGATTTTTGGTCGTAGTGTCTTGTTGTGCGGCGGCGGCAGCAGGGATCTGCGGCGACGGCGGTTTTTGTATCATTGTGCGGCGGCGGCAGGGATCTGCGGCGGCGGCGGGTTTTTGACCAGGCGGGCGAGGCGATTGTGTGATCGCCCTAGCAGAGCGCCAGGCTGCGGCGGCGGCAAGAATATGCGGCGATGGCGGGTATTTGAGTCATTGCGGCTGCGGCAGGTATCTGCGGCGGCGGCGGGTTTTTGTTTCATTGCGGCGGCGGCAGGTATCTGCGGCGGCGGCGGGTTTTTGGGCGGCGGCAACAGCAAAAGACGACGTGGATGTAGACCATGGTGATGGTTGTGTTGGACTGTTGGCGATGTAGAACTCGACGAAGATCTTGTTCTTGATGTAGTCGTACAACTCGATGACGTTGTTCAGCTCGGTGTAGTTTCGGCGATGCAGTGTAGATGTCGGTGTGTCGGAGCGCGGGTGCTGCAGCATGTCGTGATCGCGAATACGTTGATGAAGTCGATTCCGTACTGCATAGCCTTGGCCATGCATGCATGCATACGATGGATCAGAGAGGGAACACATGTGCATGCCCTCCCGTGATCTGAACTGAAGTTAGCGCAGCTAATCTCGTGGTGGAACGAGCGCGATTGCCTGAACGGCGCACGCGCGGCTGAAGGGCAGCGGATCTTGTCCGCCGGGCGCCGCCGTACTTGTACTGCTTTCGCCAGGATATTGGATCGTCGGGTGATTAGGGATTTATTTGTGGCTAATTGGATCTAATCTATGGAACTAAAATTTCGAAACTGAATCTAAAGAAACTAGATCGGGTGCCGCGCCCCCAAGGAGAAGAGATTGATCTCCCCGGGGGCGGCGCGCGTGCGGAAGTGGTGAGAGGTCCTAAGATCAGCGTCGTGAGACTAACCGCTCTGATACCACGTGGAGAATATTAGAACCCTAATATTTGTTGTTGTATTGATCGGACCCTCGTGGGGTATATAAGGAGGTACAAACTTGGAGGGCAAGAAGCCCACGACTTGGAATACAAGATGTACTCTAATTCCTAGTCTATCTCTAGTTGTACACGTATACATATTCTAACATATATAAGATAATATATACCCAAAACGTTGCCACATTGTTGAACACTTCAAGATAAGAGAGCTTGGAATGAAGGCAACAAGTGTAGTGTGCAGAACAATATCCCAACAACTTTTCCACTAACGTCCAGCAATGCACCTCCGGTTCCACACTACATGCAGAATGACACTTAAGATTTTGTAATTAGAATTCAACTAAAATTTAGCCGAAGAAGAACAGATGATTATAACCTCGGGAATTGGACCGTGGACAAATTGATAGTGATTGTGCTGGTGTTCACACGGTCTACAAGTTGCACCTCATCTCGCTTATAGATCAGATTCAAATCAGCATCTCTAGCCAATAGAAAGACATCCTGATCAAGCTCCATATTAGATTCCAATGATAAAGTCTGCAATTGACTAGCTTGAGGAATCTCAAAGTAGGCTATCTCATAGTGTTCGCTGAAGTACATCAGTTGACACTCCAAGATTGAGCCATCCAACATATGAACATTGACCTGAAAAGAAAGTAACTACGAAAGTTGAATATCCAAGAGTTGTATTCAGAATTTACAAGTTAGTAACTCTAAGAGTGATGTTCAGAAGACTCCAAATCTCTTTGTTTTGTTTATCTTACTCGAACATGTTGCCATAGAAAAATAGGCCAGGTTAAGTATTTACTAATAATTCACAAGTGATGGTCAGTTTTTTTTTTGTAAATGATGGTTACCTAGTCTTAGTTTCAAAATGGTCTTGTAGAAAATTGCTAAAACATAATAGATTTACTCATACTTTGATTAGCCCAAAGCAATGCTTTGTTGAAACAATGGCATTTCCCAATTAACAATTAGCATACAAAACTAGAAACCAAGCAACATGTCATGGGCAAATACAGCTAGAGAGCATATAGACATCAAAAGGTGCTGATTTCCACTGCCACATGGAGAGAATAGCGATAAATCTATGGGATTACAACATACATTACGTACTCCCGTCACCAACGTTGTGCAGGATGTCTAATCTGGTAGGTTTGTACTACAAAGAGTGCTGGCCGGAATGCTGATCTGCTACTGTGATGGTTGCATGTGTCCTCTACTGGGGAGTGGGAACTTTTTCGCTGCAAATGGGGTTTTGATCTGCAAGTTCCATCAAACGAATGTGATTTTCTTATGGGGCGTTTGTTTTCTTTTTACTGTTACGTAAATGTCTGTTGGTTTTTGCGCAATGGGTAACAGGTCAGATTTATCTCTACTACTTTGGTTCAAATATTTGATTTTTTTTCTACATTGTACTAACTATGCAATCAGATACCTTTTTGATATTTTGATGACAAAGAGATTTATGTAGCTCCTTCATAACAGTAGTCAGTACACATAAATTGGATTATTATTCATAGGAAAAGGAGTGCACAATAACCAGTATGAGAAGCTGCAGTTCTCGCTATTTCAGATTTAATAAGGTTTTTTTTTTAATCTGTAGGAATTTTTTTTGGGTGTGGCATGGAACGAACTAAATTACTCTAGACCTAATATAAAGTAAATACTCTAAATTCTCATTGCTTTATTGGTCGTGGGAGAAGCCCAATATATAGGAGGGATAACTTGGCTCACAAGCCGACTCAAAGGAGATGCAATCTGGACTCTGAAACTGAATCAAAACAGGACTCTGAACCTAAATCCTAACCACTTTGGGCTGCACCAGGAGGTGGTGCGGTCAGGGCTGATTCCCCACATAACATCTCTCCCTTCCTCGAAAAACAGCTTGTCCTCAAGCTGTAGGCTGTCAAGTTATCGAGCTATCTTGGTCGTAGTCGTCAGCCTCGATGAAGAAGAGTCGTGCGCACCGGTGACCCCGAACATAAGTCTCGTCACAGTTGAAGCAAAGGCCCTGACGACGACGTTCTGCCAACTCTGCTGGAGTGTGGCGCCAAACTTGCCGTGGCGGGGTTGGCTCTGGAGTAGTCGACGGTAGTGCTGGTCGTGCTGGTGGTGGCAGGGAAGATATTGTAGCTGCGTTGACTGCAGGAGGACCCAGTGGCGGAGCCAGAACACTTATGGAGCCTGGGCAGATCCTACATACAGCAACGGCGGCCGGCGTTTGCCCCAGTGAACATTAGCGCTATGTACTGTGATTAGACTACTACTTAGTGGAGAGTTGCTGGACTAGCCCGGGCAGCCGCCCGGGGTCGCCGGGTGCTGGCTCCGCCCCTGGGAGGACCGGAGGGGCACAATGGCCCTGTAGACCCACAAGGTTGTTGTGCTGATGTTGGTGGAGGGCAATGCCGCTGTTCATAGGCCTTGGCGAAGGAGATGGCAGTATGGAGGTCAATCGATTGCTGAAGCTCAACATCAACTCTGAGGCCCTCGGAAGCCCGGCTGTGTAAAGGTAACGTTGTTGGGCTGAGCTCAACGGCTCGCTGGTCCTGCACAAGAGCGTCATAAATCTGCTCGTGTAGTCGGCAACCGTGGAGGTGAACGAAAGCCGAGCCAACTCGCCGAGGGGATTGGCGCGGACAAATGGCCCAAAGTGAAGGTGACACACCTCCTTGAAGTGCTGCTAGGATGGGATGCCATGATCGCGCTCAAATTGGAGGTACCAGAACGATGATGTGTCCACGAGGTGGCATGCTGTTGTCCACACCTTGTCAGCCTCTTGTGTGCGTTGACCCCGGAATAATTGTTCACAACGGTGAAGCCAGCCGAGCGGATCGACGGAACCATTGTAGGTCAGAAAGTCGAGCTTGTGGAAGCGTGTGACACCGGAGCTGGAGCCGTGACCAGGGTCTTGGTGCTGGTAAGGGAGGGGGAAATAGATGTGAGGTACGGCGAGGCGGCATATGTGGGCTGTGTCTGTAGGGGTTGAGGCGGTGGCTGGTAAGGGGTAGTGGGCGGCTGCTGCTAAGGCGGTGGTGGCGGAGAGGCAAAGAGTGCCGGGTTGAACGAAGGGTAAGAGGGTTGTTGTTGGGTGGTGGAGGGCCAGTTTGCTGCGGGAAAATCTAGGGGGGTCGGAAATTGGGGAGGCGGTGGTGAAGGCGCAGATCAGATCCTGCGCTCATGAGGGTGGGGGTGGAGGCATGTGCCGGCGTGGAGGCGGCGGCACAGTAGCCGCTGGTTGCCGACTGAATCCCCGTGTGTGTGCTGGTGAAGTTGAGCGCCCATGCTCGAGGGTCGACCATGGCGGCAGATGGTCGAGCGCTGGGGCGATGCTCCAGGGCGTCGAGGCGCTGGACGATGTTGTCCATGAAGGCGTGATCGGCGGTCCGTTGCGCCACCACCTCCTTCAGCTGGGCCGCTAGCTCCTTGAGCATGAGTTTGATGTTGCCGCCGTCGGCGTTATCATCGTCCACTATCGTAGATGGCTTACCAGATGGAACGAACTAAATTACTCTAGACCTAATATAAAGTAAATACTCTGAATTCTCATTGCTTTATTGATCATGGAAGAAGCCCAATATATAGGAGGGATAACTTGGCTCACAAGCCGACTCAAAGGAGATGCAATCTGGACTCTGAAACTGAATCTAAACAGGATTCTGAACCTAAATCCTAACCACTTTGGGCTGCACCAGGAGGTGTTGTGGTCAGGGCTGATTCCCCACATAACATGGCATTGCTGCCATCTGCATAATTTCACAAAGTCCACCTGTTTCAGAGAGAACCTGGTATAGAAAATTGTTTTAGCAATTTTCTAACACCTTTGCTTGATTAATAAAAAAAGAACAGTTTTTCTATTTACTGAAACTCCATAGTGCAGTATTGTATTTGTCTACATGTAAAATGAACAACGATACTATCTCTTACTTGCAAGGTTTGTTTCAAAAATTTACCTTTGCCTCAGGATCATAGTCCTTCTTCCAGTCATTTAGAGGTTTCTTGGTGCAGATAATCCACGCAGAGGTGAGAATGACAGCGGAGTTCTTAACTGCATCTACCCCAACAACGATTCCTGTGCACTGATTGATCACTTTCCATCTGCGCATGAGACTGACCATACTTAGCAATAGGAACAACAAAATCAAGTTAGGCTACAGACTGGGAAGGTTACCTAGGTAGGCCGAAAGGATAAGAACTGATTTGGCATAAGTTATAGCAGCCTCCGTCTCCTTGAGAGTGTAGCGCTCAGTGACACTGGACCTCCCGTTTGTCAACAACCGTTCATGGCGAGCTAGAAAAAAATCAAGCCAACATTATGCACCATGAGAAACGGCAATCCTAATTTAACCGGCCTAATTTAAATCCATACATAGCAAGGCTGTCAATATCCTGATACTCATTGTAGTATCTTACCATTTTACGACCTGCTGCTCCAGTTTGATCCTAATATGAATCGTGGTATCTATGTATCCTGATACAAATTTAACGTCATATAATATAATCCCAAATTTCAGCTAAAATACGTAAGCCACATCAGCACACCAGAGCGTGACAAGAAGAAGAGCAATGTTGGGGTGAACTTGGTATTTGTATAGCAAGTCCTTCTGTCGTGTCTCGTTGCACGGACACCGGGAGTATAGGATACCCCTTTTAGGTTCGGCACGGGGCACGAAGGAGGCTGAGAATCGTCTTCTTAGGCTTGTCTTCATAGTGTGGCTTACAATGGAACCTCCCGGGCGGGGTACCCGGAAGGGTTTTGGCCCGAGGTAGAAGAAGGACAGATCCTGACCCGGAGGAGATCACCTTCCTCTCTACCTCCGCAGCCCTAGTCTAGTCTTGCTCTGGTTCTAGCTTGTCTTCGTCCTTGGTTCGACCTCCCCCTCCTCCGTGCCTTGGTCCTCCTTTTATAGGCTAAGGGGTTGCCACATGGTCACGTGAGGGGCGTGAGGGTCCTTCGGGGTGAAGGACCCTCCTCATCTAGTTTTGGGGGAGACGTGGCCTCTCCTCAGCCTAGCGTCTCCCTTGGGTTAGGTGGGAGCGTCCGCCTTGGGGGTGGACAGGAGCTGACACCACCACGGGGCGTGCTTCCCACCCGCGCTGCCTTCGCCTTGCTTCCCAAGTCTTCCGTGGTGAGGTAGAGTGCTTATCCACAGGAGCGTAGGAGGTACCCGGGAGGGAGCCTGGCCTCCTGCCGGGAACTCGGGCTCTCGGGTCCTTCCTGGCCTTCTTGCTTGATTCGGGGACCCGGAAGGTCCCCAGGACCGGAGCCCTTAGTCGATGCAGGCCTTGCGTGTCTTGACGGTGAACCCGCCAGCTTGACTTGAGTCTTGGTCTTGTCCATCTTCAACTTGGGCCCACATGGGGTGGACCCACTTTGGGAGTACTAGGGGAACCCCATGTTCCACTGTTTCGACAGTAGCCCCCGGGCATGGTCCCGGTGGCTCTTACTCCAGCTGCTGGGGCCATGGCCTAAAGATAGGTCAAAATGGGTCCCGGGTACCTGGTCTTCTCAGCTTCGCTTCACTGATGGTCTTGAAGGTCTTGGAGTTACTCCGCTCGGGAGCTTCGCTTCACTGATGGTCTTGAAGGTCTTGGAGTTACTCCGCTCGGGGGAATAACTGCGGGGCCTCCTCGATTCCCAATAACGGAAGAACCGAGGAGACGCTTGGCAGAGGCGCCGCCCGGCTATAAAAGCGAGGCGCACCCCTAGCCTTTTCGGTCATCTTCTTCCTTGGTCCAACTCCAGGCCTCCCCACAAGCTGCCAGCGCCAATGGCGAGAGCGAAGAGAGGAGTTGGACGCCCTCGTACTTCTTCAGCTGCTGCGGAGAGTGGCCCCTCCACTCGTGGTCGAGCTGTTCCGCGAGGTCGTGGGATTCGCGGTCGCGGCGGCCGTGGAGGCCGCGGCACCGCTGCCCCTCTTCCTAGGAGCATGGTTCATACCAGCTTCGCGCCATTCGAGTTCGCCGTGGATCTGAACCGCAGGCCTCGCAGCCGGCTTCTCTTGCCGGATTCCTTCGCGATGGCGACGGAGGACATCGGACCCTCCGGCTTCTGGCTGCAGGTGGAAGGCTGCCCCAATGGCCCCTCCTGGGCCATGGCGGAGCGCACCACTGACGGCGCCCTGCTTCTGGGTCCGGGGTGGAAGTCGTTCTCCCGTGCCCGCCGCCTGTCCAGGGGGCAGTGCTTGGTGTTCCGGTACGACGGAGATGCTACGCTCTCCGTGAAGATCTTCGGTGTCGATGGCGGACGCGTGGAGTGCTGCATGGAGAGCAGCAGCGGCAGCTCGAGCTCCTACGACGAGGATGAAGATGAGGAAAACTCATCTGACATCAAGGTCGAGGGGAGCTCGTCTTCCTGAAGGCGAGGAGCTTCGGACGGGCGCCATGGAGATCTCGTTGACCTCCTCCTGGCGGCCTTGACGTCGTATTTCTGGAAGTAGCGTCTTCCATTGTACGGCGGTGCTCCTTGTTCGGCGGGAGCCAACCTTTTTGTTGTAAAAAAGATCGTCCCCTTGTAGTCCTTGTAAATGAAGAAGATCTTGTTTTCCTCCTTGTCTTCGTGTCGCGTCCGTGTGAATGAGAACGAGTTTTTTGCAAAACGCGCTCCCATTACTGCAGCAGCCGTAGCGTCAAGGGGTAGGTGGAGCAGGGAGGCCTATAAAAGACCATCCAGGCTCCACCCCTTCGCCACATCTTCTCGCCTTGCTCCGCTCCTCTTCTTCCTTTGCCTCCCCTCGTCCCGCAGAACAATGTCCGGCGAAGCAGAGAGGGCCTTGTCCGATGTGTCGACGGCGGAATCCGTCTTTCGAGGAGCGGCGGAGGCACCCAGCGAAGCTGGAGCCCGAGCCACTGACGGCGAGGTTGCGTCCCGTCCTTCTGCTGCCCAGAACGTTGCTCGCCTGGCGGCTGTCTCTGGTCCTGTTGCTCAAGAAGAGGCAGGATTAGGGCAGTAAGGAGGACGCACCTGTGGTCCATCCTGAAGGAAAGGACTGCCGGTATTCCGGAGCTGTCCTTGGTTGTGGCTGAACTCGAGGCCATTGAGCAGGTTCATTGCTTGCTCTTCTCCATGATTCCGCCTTCTCTTCTTGGGTGGCCTTGATCTTGATCTGGATTTTTGCAGGCCGAGAGTCAGTCCGTAGGCGAACTGGCGGACGGAATCTTCCGTCTCTTTGGCCCTGGAGCGCCCTGGTCGGCAGAAGGTGGTCGAGCTCTTCGTCGCGCCTGACAAGATTCTGCACGCGTGTCATCTTTTCACCCAGGCGTCCCCGGAGAGAAGAGTGCACCCGGCAGGCAATAAAACAGAAAGACAGAGCTGCACAGCCAGGAGCCCTGAGCTGGCCTTAGTAGCATAGGCTAGATATGTATCCAGGAAAAGCTTCGACTGAATGTAATCCAGAATTGTAAACTCAGAATGTAAGTTCAGATGAATGCAATCCTAGGGCTCAACTCCCGGGGTCATTTCCCAAACCTTCCTTTGCACTAACGCGCCGTCAAGTTTTCTGAGGAGATCTCTTAGGTGACAAGTGCTCTGACCGCCCGCACCAGTAGCAGCACCCCTAAGAGCACTATGCCTTCCGGGAGTCCACTCCACAGCCACGGGTACTAGGCCAGAAGGGAAATCTGACCGTTCGCCGGGGAGGACGCATTACCCCCGCAAAGGTTCTCATCAACTGTCAAGCATGCGCAGGTTGGTGGTATATTGACTCCGAGCGAGATATTATGCCTAGAATGCCAGATGCACATGCAAAGACTTAGCTGGTTTTTGCCGTGTCCTTGATCTACTCTGTCCTTCCCGGGTATCCAGCTCCTGAGCCGCTCTTCAGCATCCATTCCTGTCCCGGGAGAGGCGCTACACACAACACACTTTCAGTAGGAAAAGAATGGACCCTCCCTTACATGTCGTGAAAGTGTTTCATCCGGAGCAACCCGCAAGCAAAGTTGAATGTGCATTTCTGTGTTTAGGTTCTTTAAAACACAGCACTGCCCGTTCCACTTCTTACCGCGGCAGTACGGCACGATCAGGTGGCAGCGCCTACTGATAGGCTGCTCGCGCTCGACCTGTCAGCCACCGGCACCATGTCAGCCCCCTGCTTGGGGGTTGTTACGGATAACACACTTCACGACAACAAGAGAGGCTCACGGAATTGAAAAACTTATCTTTTATTCCTTGGCGACGATTCTTACACCCTTATACAGAACACTAGCCCCTTGGGCGTGCTTAGTTGACTCGAACTATCTGCGATTCATGTTCGTATTCAGGGGTAGAATTTCCGGAGATTCTCGATGTTCCAGGCGTTGCCCTCCGGCCTGCCTTTCTCGTCCTCCAGATAAACAGCTCCGGGTCTCAGGGTATGCGTCACCCGATAAGGTCCTTCCCACTTGGAGGACAGCTTGTTCATGTTATCAAGCTTCTGCTTCTTGCGGAGAACCAGGTCTCCGGGTTCCAGTACCCGTGAACGGATATGGCGATCATGATAGCGGCGGAGCCCTTGCTGGTATCGAGCAGATCGTAAGGAAGCTCGGCACCGCACCTCTTCCAGGAAGTTGATGTCATCAATCCTCCTCTCAGCTTGTGCGTCTTCATCATAGGCAAGTACCCGGGGGGATCCATGCCTGAGCTCTGTTGGCAAGACGGCTTCTGCTCCATAGACAAGGAAGAATGGTGTTTCTTGAGTGGCTCTGCTTGGTGTGGTTCTGAGGGACCACAAGACACTTGGTAGATGCTCAATCCAGTTCTTGCCCTTGTCTTCTAACTTGTCAAAGGCTTTGGTCTTCAAACCCTTTAGGACCTCCGCATTGGCTCGCTCCACTTGCCCATTGCACCTTGGGTAGGATACCGAGGCAAAGCACACCTTGATTCCCAGCTCTTCACAGAAGTTGAGGAAGGATCGGCTTGTGAACTGAGAGCCATTGTCCGTGATGATTCTGTTGGGTACTCCGAAGCGGTACACGATCCCTTCAATGAACTTGATGGCTGCTTGAGCTGTCTGTCTTGGTACTGGCATCACTTCCACCCACTTTGTGAACTTGTCGATGGCCACGAAAAGGTATTCATGGCCCCCGACAGACTTCGGTATCTTTCCCACGATGTCCAGCCCCCAGACCGCGAACGGCCAGGAGATTGGAATTGGCTGCAGAGCTTGCGCCGGCTGATGTATGTTCTTCGCATAGTATTGGCAGGCTTCACAGGTCTTGACTAGCTGCTCCGCATCACTGAGGACTGTTGGCCAGTAGAACCCGTGACGAAAACTTTACCCGCCAGTGATCTTGATGCCACATGACTTGAACATGTGCCTTCGTGATGTCCCGTAGCAGTACTTGGCCTTGTTCTTGAGGGATGCAGCGGAGCTTGACTCCGTTGTCCCGTCGCCGGTAGAGCTCGCCGTCGATCATGACGTAGAGCTTGGCTTGACGAGCCACCCGCTCGGCGTCGTGATCGTCCTCCGGGAGGGCGTGCTCCATGATGTACTTGACGATGTCCCGGGCCCAGGGTGGGTGGGTCCTTCCACCGGTAGCACCATCCGACGGAAAGAAAGCATAGCTTCCTCCGCTGGAGGGGCTGCCGGGTCTTGAGCTTCTGGGCTGGCTACCCGTGTTGTCGAGGTAGAAGGGTCGCCAGCCCCCGGCGCAGATCTTGTCGCGAGCCTCTCGGGCGGGATCGAAGGTCGCCTGAGGACCTCGATGTAGATCCCGGGAGGCACTGGTTCTTGCTTGGACGCCACCTGCGATAGCTCATCCGCGGCCGTGTTTTCTCCCCGTGGGACGTACACAGCCCGGAAGTTGTCGAAGCGCCGCTGCAGCTTCCAGACCTCTTCAACGTATGGTGCCATCTGAGGGCACGCGTACTCCTTGTTCACTTGTTTGATGACTAGCTGAGAGTCACCCTTGACGACGATCTTGTTGATGCCGAGGCCGATGGCAGCACGAAGTCCTGCGAGCAGGCCCTCGTACTCCGCCGTGTTGTTGGAGATGTTCCCTTGGTAGTGCATCTGGACGACGTACTTCAGCCGGTCCCCGGTTGGTGAGGTTAGGACAACCCCAGCACCTCCTTTCCCCTTGGTGTAGGAGCCGTCGAAGTGCATGATCCAGGCGCTAGGATCTTCCTTCCCGGGGAGGCAGGTTTCCTCTTCCGGGTCGTCGAACGCCGTCTCGGTCCACTCGGCCGTGAAATCCGCCAGCGCCTGACTCTTGATGTTGTCCGTGTGCTCGAACTTGAGACCGAAACCTTGAAGCTCCATGGCCCACCATGATATGCGACCAGTGGCAAGTGGGTTCTCCAGGGGGCTTCTTAGGTTGTACTTGGACACCACCGTGATGGGATGGCTTTGGAAGTACGGCCTCATCTTGCGGGAGGCAATGAGGATTGCCAGCAGCAGCTTCTGCATCATGGGGTACCGCTCCCGGGCGTCGCGCAGCACTGCGCTGACGAAGTAGACCGGGTGCTGCACCTTGCGGGTCGCCGAGTCCTGAGAGGGCTCGGCTTCCCCCTCGACGTCTTGGGGTGGGGACGATGTAGCCCCCGGCGAAGTCTCGTCGGAGGGAGATTCTCCATTCCCGACGGGATCCGCGTCGCTTGGTGAAGTGTAGTGACGCCAGGATCATGAGACCCCTGGTCACCCGGCAGCCTTTTCTTGCACGGTTGCCCCGGAAGAGAGTTCCCGGGTCGCTTGCCCTTGATCTTGCTTGACTTCTTCGGAGGAGCGTCACGCTCTACCACGAGCACAGCGCTGATCACCTGGTTGGTGGCAGCAATGTACAGTAGTAGGGGCTCCTTCTCTTCTGGTGCCACGAGGATTGGTGGCGAGGCGAGGTAGCGCTTGAGGGACTGCAGGGCTTCCTCGGCCTCGGAGGTCCACTCCACGGGGCCTGACTTCTTGAGCAGCCTGAAGAACGGTAAGGCCCGCTCCCCAAGCCTTGAGATGAAACGCCCGAGTGCAGTGATGCACCCGTTGAGGCGCTGTACGTCCTTGACCCGCCGGGGCGCCTCCATGCGCTCGATTGCCTTGATTTTGTCCGGATTCGCCTCGATCCCTCGGTGAGAGACCAGGAAACCCAGCAGCTTGCCGGAGGGGACCCCGAACACGCACTTGTCGGGGTTGAGCTTGAAGTTGACCCGGCGGAGGTTCTCGAAGGTCTCGTGCAGGTCTTGGATGAGGGAGTCCTTGTACCGGGTCTTGACCACGATGTCGTCGATGTACGCTTCGACGTTGCGGCCCAGCTGCGACCCAAGGCATGCTTGCATTGCGCGCTGGAAGGTAGCGCCGGCATTTCGGAGGCCAAAAGGCATCCGGGTGTAGCAGTAGCAGCCCTTGGGAGTGATGAAGGCCGTCTTCTCTTGGTCCTCGAGTGACATCATGATCTGGTGGTACCCGGAAAAGGCATCCAGAAACACAGCAGCTCGCACCCGGCCGTGGAATCCACGATCATGTCGATCCGCGGCAGGGGGAAAGGGTCCTTGGGACAGGCCTTATTCAGGTCTGTGAAGTCGATGCAGAGTCTCCACTTGAAGGTCATGGGTTTCGGTACCACCACGGGGTTGGCCACCCAGCTTGGGTGGGGAACCGACCGGATGACACCAGCTTCTATCAACTTGTCCACCTCGGCGATGATGAATTCCAGCTTTTCCTTGCTTTGGTTCCGGAGAACCTGCTTCACGGGGCGAGCCCCCGGATTGACCGCCAATTTGTGCTCGATCACCTCCCTTGGTACGCCGGGTAAACCTGATGCCTCCCACGCGAAGACGTCAGAGTTTTCCCGAAGGAAGGCGACGAGCGCGCTTTCCTATTTGTCGGTGAGGCGGGCGCCGATGGTGATGGAGCGAACTCCGTCGCTGGTTAGCGCCACCTTCTTGGTCAGCTGCGGATCGCCATGGAATGGCGCCTTCTTGGGTGGAGTAGATGTGGAGCCCCCGGGGTGCCCTTCGCCCCCGGGGTCATCATCCTCCTGTACACCTTGAGGGATGTCCGCCGTGGTTGCCACCGTCTGGTTCAGCTGGTGAACGCAGTAGATAGCATCGTCGATGTCGGCCCTGACCTTGATCACGCCCCACGGCGCCGGAATCTTCAGCATGTTGTAGGCGAAGTGGGAGACGGCCATGAACTTGGCCAGAGCAGGTCTGCCAAGTATGCCGTTGTACGGTAGCGGAGTGTCGGCGATGTCGAAGACGATTTCCTCGGTGCGGAAGTTCTTGGAGTCGCCGAAGGTGACCGGAAGGGTGATCTTCCCGAGGGGTCGAGTAACACTTCCGTTCACGCCTTGGAACACCCCAGTGTCTTGTAGGCGAGACAGGGGGATTTGAAGGACAGCCAGGACCTTCGCCGTCAGCAGGTTGAGGCTGGAGCCTCCGTCGACCAGCATCTTGGTGACCTTGTAGTTGTGGATGACGGGCGACACGATCAGCGGCAGGGTCCCGACCCCGGCAGTGTTTGCAGGGTGGTCTTCTGGGTCGAAGGTGATGACTTGGCTAGACCAGTCCAGGGGCTTGGACGGAGCAGAAGCAACCGCGTTCAGCTCCCGGACAAGTCTCTTGCAGGCGCCGTTGGAGGGAGGCAGAGAAGACCCTCCGTGGATGCACCCGACAACTCCCGTGACTTCTTGATACTTGCCGCCGTTGCCTCCTTGGGGAGCCGGAGCTTCCCCGTTGCCGACGTGGGCGGCTCCGGAGTGTTGTACCCGCGACCACCTTGACCGCCGCGTCCTCCTCCACGGCCCCCGCGGCCACCGCCTCGGTACCATCCACGGCCGCCTCCGCCTTGGCGACCCGTGGGACAGTCACGAGCGATGTGCCCGGCAGTGCCGCAGTTGTAGCAACCGTCTTGACTGACCCCATCAGCTCGGCGTTGCTCTCGGACGGCGAGGTTCTTGAGCATGCGGCAGTCCTTGAGCAAGTGGTTGCCTTCTGGATGAATGTGGCACCAGGGATCACCTTCACCTTCTTCCTCGGAAGTCGGCGCGGGCTTGGTCTTCTTCGGAAGAGGCTCGGTGACGAAGATCCGCTTGTCGGGTCCAGGGTCCCGCTTCTTGTTCTTGCTGGAGCGGCCTTGTCCTCGGGTTCATCCTCCCCGGGGAACTTGGCTCCTTCTTCAGCTCGAGCGCACCGGTCTGCAAGCTCCCAGAGCTTACGAGCAGACTCGACGCGATGGATGCTCAGCTTCTCGCGCATCTTGGGGTTGCGGACGTTGGCGTGGAAGGACTGGATCACCAACTCCTCCTTGATGCACGGGATGGTGTTCATCTTCTGGGTGAAGCGCTGGATGAACTTGCGGAGAGTTTCACCCGGCAACTGCTTGAAGTCGTGGAGATCACTGGGAGCCCCCGGGCGCTCGTACCCGCCTTGGAAAGCCCCCAGAAACTGCTCCTTCAGTGCCCGCCAGGAACGGATGGAGCACTTGGGAAGGTTGAGAAGCCAAGTCTGGGCATCTCCCTTCAGGGCCAACGGGAACCAGTTGGCCATCATGACCTCGTCGGCCCCGGCAACCATCGCAGCAGAGAGTAGATCTGCAGAAAGTCCCGGGGGTTCGTGGTGCCGTCGTAGCGGAGAACGTCGATCTTGAATTTCTTGGGCCAGTTGAAGTGGCGGAACTCGGGAGCGAGGGCGAGGCAGCCTTCGGCGAGGTCGATGCCCCGATCTTCCCGGCGGTGACGTTCTCGGCGACGCTCGATGCGGGTGCGCATATCCTCGTTCTGACGGCTGTTGAGCTCGTCACGAAGATCTGGGTTGCGCGAGGTAGACGACCCGATGGAGATGGCCTCGCCGTGATCGCGGTTTAGCCGATCAGCCATCGGTGGCGCGGTGCGAGGAGGCGCCGTCTTGGCTTGACGTTCACCACGAGGCTGGCCTCGCGGATCACGTGTTTTGTCTTGTGCTGCTCCGGGGTTGTCGACGGTGGGAGCTTGAGTGGGTTCGACCCACGGACCACCATCGGCGAAGTCGAGGAGCCTCTCGACGCGAGTCCTCCATTCTTGGTAGACCTTGGGGTCGCCGCTGCTTGGAGGGAACTGCATCAGTGCCTTGGCAGCGACTAGAGCATCATGGCGAGCTTGCACGTCCGAAGGCGAGTGCGCGGAGGTCTTGCTCTTGGATGCTCGTGGATCCCCGCTGGGGAACGCCGTGGTTCCCTCCTCCAGCGGTGGGCTCCTTGCGAGGAGGAGGCATGGTGGCGCCCTTTGGAGCCGCCGCTCCGCCGGGGCCGTTGTCCTTGTCGCGACCGTCCACTTCGTCCGGCGCCACCCTCTCCATGGGAGGCGGGGACGGAGAGGCGCTCCGCCGTGCGCCAGCAGCACGACGTTCAGCTGAAGCTTGGGTGCAGGGAGAGACCGGCTTGGACGCCGCAGGATCTCCCTTCTTCCTTGGAGGCATGCTTGACGAAGAACTTGCCGATGAACTTGATGAAGATGAATCCAGCACTTGCGCCCCCTACCTGGCGCGCCAGATGTCGTGTCTCGTTGCACGGACACCGGGAGTATAGGATACCCCCTTTTAGGTTCGGCACGGGGCGCGAAGGAGGCTGAGAATCGTCTTCTTGGGCGGAGTCTAGATCAAGCTCTCCTCTCCACGATCAAAGCATGCAACCAAAGGGACACAAGGAGCTACCCAGGTTCAGGCCGCCCGGAGGCTAAAAGCCCTACTCCTGCATGTCTGGATTGATGAGTTCTTCATAGTGTGGCTTACAATGGAACCTCCCGGGGGGGTACCCGGAAGGGTTTTGGCCCGAGGTAGAAGAAGGACAGATCCTGACCCGGAGGAGATCACCTTCCTCTCTACCTCCGCAGCCCTAGTCTAGTCTTGCTCTGGTTCTAGCTTGTCTTCGTCCTTGGTTCGACCTCCCCTCCTCCGTGCCTTGGTCCTCCTTTTATAGGCTAAGGGGTTGCCACATGGTCACGTGAGGGGCGTGAAGGTCCTTCGGGGTGAAGGACCCTCCTCATCTAGTTTAGGGGGAGACGTGGCCTCTCCTCAGCCTAGCGTCTCCCTTGGGTTAGGTGGGAGCGTCCGCCTTGGGGGTGGACAGGAGCTGACACCACCACGGGGCGTGCTTCCCACCCGCGCTGCCTTCGCCTTGCTTCCCAAGTCTTCCGTGGTGAGGTGGAGTGCTTATCCACAGGAGCGTAGGAGGTACCCGGGAGGGAGCCTGGCCTCCTGCCGGGAACTCGGGCTCTCGGGTCCTTCCTGGCCTTCTTGCTTGATTCGGGGACCCGGAAGGTCCCCAGGACCGGAGCCCTTAGTCGATGCAGGCCTTGCGTGTCTTGACGGTGAACCCGCCAGCTTGACTTGAGTCTTGGTCTTGTCCATCTTCAACTTGGGCCCACATGGGGTGGACCCACTTTGGCAGTACTAGGGGAACCCATGTTCCACTGTTGCGACACCTTCCATTAGTTTGGTGAGGTGAGACTAGGAAAACAATGCTGTACATGAAAGAAAACAGCCAACCGGTCACTCGTGTGTGCAGGCTTTGAAGTATTTAATAAATTCAAAGCCTAAATCTTTGTCTTATCTTATAAATTCGCACTTGGTTAAGTTTATGTTATTATGTACTGGAATCCCGGTCAATATTCAATATGAATTCTGCAGAGGACACAGAATGAGCTAAAAATTTGACTTTATAATTAATATTGTTTATGGTATAAATATTATATTGAAATTAAAAATCTGATACTGAAAAGCTTGCAAAATGGAGGCTCAATCACATTGAAGGAAGAGAATTACCAAGTTTGTCCTCATATTTCTTCACATCAGCATAGTACTTGCGCACGGCATCCCGGTCGTCGGTGAAGCAGTAGAGCACATTACCATCTTCCTCTGTACCGATGGGCTCCCGAAGTGGAGAGCTGTAGGCAGAGGAGTCAGAACCATAGCCCGCTGAATCCCCAGTGGGGAGAACCCTAGGCTCCGTGACCCTCTTGCTCTTCCTCCCCATTGCCGACCTAGAGTTTGATGCAGATGTTTCCTCATTGCTCCTCGATCGGCGACGATGCGGTGGCGAGGCAAGGGGCTTCCCTGGGTCGGACGGCGGCCGTGGAGCAGATGCGGTGGTGATCTCCGGATCATCTTCGATGATAGCTCCTCCACGGATTGGACCGCCCTCGACTCCGCCTCCATCCGGCCTGTCGGCCGGTTTTGAACGATTTTCACCTGGTCACAACACCGGCGCACCGAAGCCCGCGATCAGAAGCGTCGGACACCCTGACCGGAAGATGCATTCCGGAGCGCTCGATCGAGCGGTCCATCGGGGCAAAACCCTGACCTGGCATGTGGGACAGGACTAGGCTAGGACGAACAAATGCAGAAATTCAGTTTGGCTCCCGTATATGGGTGCATATGCTCGTGTTATTTTTTTCAAAATTTAAAAAATATTAAAATACTTCAAAAAAATCTGAAAACAATTGGGCACAAATATATAAAAGTTTTCAACATTCGTGCAAAATTTTAGAAGAAAATGATTCGTCATCTGTACAAAAAGATAAAATTTGTGGTCGAAATGAGATTTAAAAATACATTTTTCAAAGCACAGATCTTGATTTTTTTGCATAGACCACGGAAAGTGTTATTTCCTTCCGAAATTTTGCACGAATGTTGAACTTGTCTATGTTTGTGCCCAAAGTTTTTCAGATTTTTTTAAAGAGTTTTCATATCTTTTAAATTTTGAAACATATAACAGGAGCATATATTCATAAAAACGGAGCTAGTACTTGATAGACAAAAAAAAAAATGTATTGCCAAGCGTGCTGCGTGCCAATGCCTGACAAACTATGGACACTGGAGATAACCGGGCGTGGCCGAGCGTGTGCATGCTCTGTTGTACACCGATAAGTGCGCATGTCTACCTTCGTGGGACCATGTGAGAAGTGTGAAATAGTCGGATAGCCTAGCTCTCTGTTTTCGTCTGCATAGTGACCTTTTACTCACTGACATACTTAACTGCCTTCCGGGACCCAGATGGCGGTGGGGAGGCAAACCAGGAGCATATCTGAAACTGTCTTTCTACTAATGAAGTTTGCGAAATTATTTGGAGCAGATCTTCCATCCTCCGAACCTCGAGGCCTCACGGGCTTCGCCTGAAGAACGCTGAATCACTCCATCGTGATTCGTAAACACATGGATGGTGCCTCAGTTGTTACCGTCCAGACACATCAAAAAGTTGACTCATGACAGCCAAGTACATACATAGATGTTGTGACTGGTATGCCTATAATGCCAAGGCCGGCTCAATATTTTTCGGAGCCCTAGTGCGAGGTTGAAAAATTGGCCCCCTACAACTGTTTAGAGTCTTGTAAATTTGTTGCTCTCTTCTATAAGAATAAGTATGCCACTTTGGCATACTCTAGAAAAAAAATTTGGCCCCTACAGGTACTACATATATATGTAATATACCTAAGCATATGATGTGAAATGATAAAAGTTTACATTCAACTACACATTTTTATTCTGAGACGTCCATAAAGCAATGTCAAAGTCTATAAGAGTTGCAAATATATCAAATAATATTCCTTCCAATTTGATTTACCTCAAATAAGAACCAAATTCCAATGAGTTTGTTTTTAATAATGTTTCGGTATTTCACAAAAAACTTCTTGTGATTTAATAAGTTAATTCTCTCGTGTTGTTTTTTTTTCTTTTCTCAGCACCGGACTTATGTTTCAGCATTGTAACACCCAATATATGCGCCACTGGGAGGCGGGAGCAGAGGAGGGCGATTGCACATACAGACGTACCTGCATGGAGGAGGACGGTCGCCGATCTGCAGCCCGACAGGGCGCTTCCGCGCTTGGTGGCCTGGCCGCCTGGGCGATCGGATTTGGTGATTTCTCTCCAGGCGAAAGTGGAACACGAACAGGCGAGAACGGCCAGCTGATCGATTGATCGATTGGTTGCGCGTAGGCGCGGAAGCTACCGAGCGTACCCGCCTATTCCTCTCGCCTGATGGGCTGTTGGGCGCTTGGACCTTTTACGTTTTAATTTTTTTAGTCCAATATCACACGATATACATAGGCATATGTAGGGATGAGCCCCCTCCAACAATGGGCCTTGTGCGCCGCACAAGATCGCCTAGGGCTAGAGCCGGCCTTGTTTAATGCAGAAACTGGACAGCTCATTCACAGCGCATGTAAAAAATTAAGGTAAAGTCACTTTGCCTCCCGAGCATCAGTGTGGCCTCTGTTTGAATAAAATCAAAAACAATATTTAAAAGTTTCACCAAAATCTGAAAAAAAATCTAACATGTTTTCAATGATGTATTCTAGAGTAAAATGCACGGGCGGTCCTAAAAGTTTCGCCGCTGTGTTAAGTAGGTCCTAAATCTATAAAAATGCACGTTTAGGTTCTAAATGTTTCATAAGTGATTCACGATAGTCCTTTTCTGGTCTGACCAGCACTGACCGTCGCCACGTCCCGAGGAGGCCAACGGTTGCTCGTGTATATTTGTGAAAAAAAAACCCTGAGCCCTACTCCTTCTCATTCCCCAGTCCCTAGGTCTTTTCCCAGCTCTGTTCATCTCTCTACCGCGACGTCGTCGCCATGTCGCACTCCGGAAGCTCGGCTGCTGGGAAGCGAATGAAGAGCAAGGCATCTTCGTCGATGGCCCGACTCCACCGGCTGTAGTAGCCTCGCTTCCGTGGCCACTGCAGTTGGTGCCTTGTCCGTGTTGTTAAGTTCGTCGCACGGTGCAGCTCTTGTCCAAATCAGAAGCCAATCCTGGACGTGTGTTTTACAAGTGTCCTACTCATCGCGTAAGTATCAAATTTGTGTTTGCTTTGATTTCAATGCCGAAGCCATCCTTTGATTCCTCTTTTTATTTCTGTTTAGACGGGGAAGAATCCTTGCAACCATTACTACTGGGAAGATGGGGTAGATAACTATGTTGATTTGCTCGTCGCTAATTAATGGGTACATTACTGCTGTTGATCCATCGGCTGGTGGCACTGGAACTGTTGAATCTTTGGCAGGTGTCATTGGAACTGAAGGAACATAGTAGGAAGAAGCAAATGGACTGAACAACGACGAGTCATCGAAGAAAATGGATCACTGCCTGAAGAAAATGGATGAGTTGATTATGCTGTGTAGGACTTTGATCAGTGCGATAGTTGTAGTGATTGCAATCATGTTGTATGGTGCAATTGCTAAGTAGATCGATCTATTTCTACTAGAAGTGGCTATGATGTTGTCTGAACTGAGAATGTATGGCACTGTAATTTGAAACTATGAATGTTAGAGTAATTTGAAAATTTGGCAGCATTTTGTTTATTTATTTATTTATTTTTGACAACTGTAATATGAAATGAATATATGAAGTAACAGTTATATGAAGTGAAGTATATGAAGTAACATATATGTCGATAAAAATTCATGAACAACGAAAGCAAATTCGACCTAAAATTCTACCACCGACAGAATCTACTTAGACAGGAGGGGGTTAGGGTTAGGGTTTCTTACCGTAGTAGGGAGGAGGATCGCCGGGTAGCCGTAGCACTGGTGAAAGATCGATATGTCGACTAGAGGGGGGGTGATTAGGCGACTACCAAATTTTAATTCGATTTGTTTTAATTAGGGCTTAGACAATGTATAACAAGGTTGACTAGATGTGCACTAGATGAAAAGCAACCTATGTGATACAAGCAAGATAAATAACGTAGCGGAAGCAACAAGTAAAGGATAGAAATAACCGCAAAGTGGAGACATGGAGATGTTTCCCGTAGTTCCTTCCCAAGGGAGGTACGTCTACGTTGGAGGAGTGTGGAGCCACCTAGGCGCTCCAATAGCACGGATGTGCTCACTCTATTCTCTGTGAGCTTTACCCGTGGGGGTTTGGCTCATCCACTATGAGGTCACCTTGAAGGCGTTGACCAAGCCGGTACACAAAGGTCGGAGAACTCCACAATGAGTTGGAGCCTCCCAACAATGTCCCGGAGCTTCTCGCAACAAGTTGAGACTCCGAAACGCACAAAGGGCTCCTAGGGTTACAAGCAACCCAAGAAGCAACTAGAACCACAAAGATGATGGGGGAAATGAAATTCCTTCGGTGGAGGTGTTGATCTATACCTCCTCAAGCACTCCTCAAAGAATCACGGCGATTGGGTGGTTGGAGTGGGAGATCTTGGAGATTGAAGCTTCTTCAACAATGGGATTTAATTTCGTGTAGCTCAATTTGTCCCAAGGTAGGTGGAGGGGTTTAAATACTCCCTCCACATATCTGCCCGTTGAGAGGGCAGACGCCCACACCAGCGGTACTACCGCTGGGTTAAGCGGTACTACCGTTGGGGTCTTCACAGCCTCGCATCGGGCAGTCAACGACTGGTCTTCGTCTCTTCGATCCCACGCTCGCGGTAGCAGCTGCTACCGCCCGCGGTACCGCTGGGGGTACCACAAAGGCCCTCCGAACGCTGATCTGACGGTACCCACAGCGGTACCAACTCTGGGTTGTCTGGCAGTTCAGCGCCTCTCCGTGCCAGAGGTACTACCGCTGCCGGTACCGATGGAGATACCGGAAAGGCGGGCAGAACTCATTTCTAGCTGTACCACGTAGCGGTACTGCCACTGCGGCTTATCCCAGCGGTACTACCGCCCCCTGGCAACATACTCCAAAATGCTCCGTTTAGATATGCGAACGCGATGGACACTATAAATGAACTTGTTCAAACTTACTCAAAATGTTAGATGCAACCTTTGTATTATCATCAACACCAAAACAAGATTAAGAGCGACAATGCTCTTTCAATCTCCCCCTTTTTGGTGATTGATGACAATACAATGATTTGCCACAAACCGGTTCGAAACATTTAGACACAGCTCCCCCCTAGATATGTGCACTACTCAAGAGTAGTCTTTGAAGGCTCAAAAATGCACATCAACTAGGATCAACACTCCCTCTAGATTTTTCAAACCGTGCAAGATAAAATATATAGCACAAAGCACAAATCTTGCAACTAACATAGGGTCTAACAACATAATAAGGAGTTTTAACATGTCTTACACCATGCATAACAAGGTTCATGAAACAATAATAAAGCAAAGTTCACAAGCTTATAAGAATCAAAGAGAACACCGAAGCTTGTGACTTCACCCATGCAAATCCTCGAAAGCCTAATAGATATCTCTCCCCCTTTGGCATCAAGATACCGAAAAGGGAGAAACCGATGCTAGCGTCCCAAAGGTTTAGTCGGAGAAGTTCTCGATGCTTGCGGGGCGGTGACGGTGACGAGAGGAGACTTCTTCGTCACCTTCATAGTCGGACCAAGTGATGATGTTGCCATTTTCATCCTTTGCTTGCCACTTGCCATAGGAAGTGATGCTCTTCTCCGTACCGGATTGCACTTCTTCACCTTGATCACAGCGACGTTGAATGTCGCATTGACGAGCAAGCTTGTCTTCCCTATGGTTTTCCCAAGTGAGCCTCTCCACAGCCTTGGACAAACAAAAGATCTTCTTCATTTGAGTGGCCATCCACTCAAAACCACTTGCCTTCATAGGAGCCCGTGAGGGGCCATCATCACCTTAAGCGGTCTTGCCCTTAGCCTTGTCATCTTTAGACTTCTCGGAATGATCCTTGATAAGGAGACGCTTGGGCTTGTGTTCAATCCAAGTTTTGGAGGCACTAACACCTTGGGACGGAAAACGAAGGTCCCAAGCCCACAAGATGATCTTCATGATGATAGGAGCATGACAAGCATTATTCTTTGAGATGACAACATTGAAAATCTCATTCCAAAGGAAATTCATAATGTCAAGTCTCTTCCCTTTAGTCTTCAATTGATGAGTCATTACCAACAAGGTGCGAAGATATCCATGAACTTCATCCAAGTTGCCAACCTTGGGGTTGAGGACCATGCGGTAGATGTGATGCATGATTTCATAAGGAGGATAGAGCCCCTCCAAGTGCCCAACGGTGTACTTCTTCCAAAAGTAGAGAGGTTGAAGTGCATCTTTCTCTAATGGTCTTGGAGATTCATGAACACAGAAACAAGTGCTCTCCAAGTGAGTGGGAAGCTTAGTTTGAGTTCCATGATTTTCAAACCCAACCATAGCGGCAATAGCATCCAATTTTCAGAAATTTGCTGATCCTTAGTCATCCAAGTGAGGTATGGAGACTTCGCTTCGGTTCCAAAGTGAACGGTTGTCGGTGTCGCGGACACGGGTGCCACGCAGCGCGGACGATTGAAGACGTGGCGGCCAGGAGAGGAGGGCGCCTTGTACCAAGCTCCCCGGCTAAGGATAACTTGCCCTCCCAGGGCACGGAAGGGCGGTGAGCACCAGGATAAGAAGGCAGGGACGCTCTCAGAGCTTGAGCCCCCCCCCCCCAAAGACCACCGGCGCCGAGGCGAGGCCCCTCGGGCGGAGCTTCTCGAAGATGTCGTAGGGCCGGGACCTCCGGCATCTTTGAGGAGCTCGCCTCAGGGTAGAATCTCGGGCGCCAAGAAAAGAAGAGTTCCCGGGGACCCTGGACTACGTCTATCCCAGGAGCTTGCCTTGGAAGCCCGCAACCCCCTCGGGAAGTCAGAAGGCCACAACGTGGCACGAGATTCCTGCGCCTCTACCCAGGAAGGGTAGCTTCGCAGGGAAGAAAGGCGCAGCAGACGTCACGGACAAGACCACTCACGCCTGCTGCCGGGCGCAGGCGTGACATCGACAAGACCCGGCGCGCTGTCCCGTCCGTGCAGGCGCAGCGCTCGGCGCGATGCCCGGGCCGCAGACGAGACTTGACTCATCGTCACCTCTGTCTCGGCGGGACAGGCAGCATGGAGGATAGCACGGCGAGACGGTGCCATGAAGGAGGCCGGCGGCTGCCACTGGGCCGGGGCATGACGTTTGCGCTGCCTCGGTGCACGCCCCCAGCGCGACCACTTGTGGTGTCCCCTTGGCATATAAAAGGAGGTCCTAGGTCAAATGTAGAGGCAGGTCACCATTGCTAAGTAGGTCTTAGTCTTAGACTTGAACTCGGGGGCTGGACAGGGACACCTCGGGAACCCCGGTGTGAAACCTAACAGCTCAACGGGTGTAGAGAGCGCTGGAGCCATCCCACTATAACTCATCAACTCCACAATCCAACCAGAGAAGCAGGACGTAGGGTGTTACGCGGCGACGCGGCCTGAACCTGGGTAAAACCTTGTGTGTTTGTGCTTGAGCTCGGGGACCGATTCCGGAGCACCTCGCGCCCTCCTACCGAACAAACAGGGGGTGTCCAACATCCCCCGGTGTCCGCTATCGACACGCGACATCTGGGCGCCAGGTAGGGGGCGCCCATGCTTCTTCGTCGGAACCCGGAGCTTGACCATGGCGCCGAGGCAAAGGGCACCCGCAGGAGGGAAACCCCATCACCGGCGGCACAATCGCGTCGCGGACCCGCTCTCACGGGCCGGCGCCTGCCGCCGACCCGACGCGGACCCTGGTGCGTGGCGCGGACCCGTTGCATCGGAGCCCCCCCTCCCCGCCAGGCGGACGTCGACCCCCACGACCCTTTCGGGCCTGCCGAAGTTGGAGAGCTGAGGAGAAGAAGTAACCGAAGACGTGCCGGGAGATGAGGCTCCCAATGTGCCCGGCATAGAGGCACCGCCGCCACCCGCCCGAGCGATGGATCAGGAACTCCCTCGGTGGTGCGCCGCAGCTGTCGGGGGCCCATGGGGCAGGGCGAAAACCGGAGAACGCGCGCCGGGGTGCCCGCTCCCGCGGGGGTCAGGACTGCGGGGAAGCGCTCGCCATGGCCAACGCCATGGCAGAGTACCCCCCAAGGACTGATTTGCCCTATTACGAGCGGTGGGATGCCCGGCAGACGGCCCCCTCGCTTACGCCCGCCAAAGGATGGAGGCCGCTCGCTCCCGGTCGCTCCCCAGGAGCCTCTGGACACCACGGCGGGGGGCTCGCCACCAAGGCAACAGCATCAGCGCGGCACCCGGCAAACCCACGCTGGTGGCGGGACTTCGGAGCATCTTTTGGTGGGGTCTTCTACGACTCACCCCTCGAGAGAGCCCCGGGAAGTCACAAGTGGGCGAGCATGCGAGGATGCCCGGGTCCACATCGAGCGCCGAAGGAGACGCCCCCCGGAGACGGGATCCTACTTGTACGAAGCGGGGCTTGAGGCCCACGATTACGGAGGGGGCTGCCTGGCTTATACTCGAGCCCTCCGGCAGGTAGTCTGGCCTGCAAAGTTCAGGCCCAGCACCGCGCTGAAGTACGACGGGACTTCGAACCCGAAGGAGTTTCTGCAAATTTACTCCACGGCCATGACGGCTGCGGGGGCTGACTCAAAGGTGATGGCCACTGGTTCGCGCTCGCGCTGGTGCCCCAGCCCAGACGTGGCTGATGCACTTGCCCGAAGGAACTATTGGGTCATGGCGGGAATTATGCGAGCAGTTCGTGAGTGCGTTCCAGGGCGGGTACAAGCGCCCCGGAACCATGAACGATCTCCACTCCATAATCCAGAGGGGGTGAAATGCTCCGGCATTATGTCCAACACTTTTGCCATGCGTCGCCCAACATCCCGGACGCGGCTGACGCCGCCATCATCCAAGCTTTCCGTCAGAACGTGCGGGATGTGCGGATGATGGAGGAACTTGGCTGCCGGACTGTGCGCACCAGCAGTGAGCTGTATGCCCTAGCAGACCGATGCGCTAAGATGGAGGAAGGCCGCCGGATACACGAACTAGCCGCCAGGGCGGCGGCGGAGCCGAAAACTGAGGCTAGAAGAAGGCGGCGAGGAGGAGAGACCCTCGGCAGGTGCTGGCCACAGAGAGGCGACCACTTCGGCTGCGGAAAAAGCCAACTCAATGGCTGAGGTGGCCGCTATCAAGCCGGCGTCAGGGATGTGGTGCCCCATCCATAAGGTCGACTCCCACGACGCTAAGGAATGCCGAGCGGTGCGAGGGATAGCAGATACGCGTCGGAAAAGGTACGCGGAGCAAGAGGCCAATGGCACGGTGGGAACTGTTTCATCTGCGACGAGCCCGGCATCGGCCCGGGAATTCTGCTAGCGCTAGGTTGACGAGGGAATATCTCCCCGGCAACAGCACCAAAACAATGCTTGTACGTCACACGTCAGTTGGGAACCCCAAGAGGAAGGTATGATGAGTGCAGCAGCAAGTTTTCCCTCAGTATGAAACCAAGGTTTAATCGAACCAGTAGGAAAACGAGGTTTGCTTCGAAGGTGTTGGTGAAGGAGTGTAGTGCGGCGCAACACCAGGGATTCCGGTGCCAACGTGGAACCTGCACAACACAATCAAATTACTTTGCCCCAACTTAACAGTGAGGTTGTCAATCTCACCGGCTTGCTGAAAACAAAGGGTTAAACGTATCGAATGGAAATGATGTTTGTTTGCATAAAACAGTAGAGAACAATGATTGCAGTAGATTGTATTTCAGATGTAAAAGAATGGACCGGGGTCCACAGTTCACTAGTGGTGTCTCTCCAATAAGATAACTAACATGCTGGGTAAACAAATTACAGCTGGGCAATTGACAATTGATAAGTGCATATAACATGCATGTGTGAGCTGTGGTGTCTACTATGAGATTCATTTGGGCATTACGACAAAGTACATAGACCGCTATCCAGCATGCATCTATGCCTAAATAGTCCACTTTCCGGTTAACATCCGTACCCCTTCCAGTATTAAGTTGCAAGCAACAGACAATTGCATTAAGTAATGTGCGTAATGTAAACAATACATTCATCCTTGAATAAAGCATTGCTGTTTTACCCCTAGTGGCAACAACACATCTACAACCTTAGAACTTGCTGTCACTATCCCAGGTTAAATAGAGGTTGAACCCAACTATCATGCATAAATACCCCCTCTTGGAGTTACAAGTATTCACTTGGCCAAGGCTTCAACAAGTAACGGAGAGCATGCAAGATCACAAATGACATAGACATGATAATATAATATTCAGCTCCACATAGGTATCAATATAAGTCAGATCCCAGCAAACACAACATGTAGCATTACAATAAGATGATCTTGATCATGATAGGCAGCTCACAAGATCTAAACATGATGGCACAAGTGGAGAAGACAACCATCTAGCTACTGCTATGGACCCATAGTCCAAGGATGAACTACTCACGCATCACTCCGGAGGCGGGCATGGCGATGTAGAGCCCTCCGGTGATGATTCCCCTCTCCGGCAGGGTGCCGGGAAGAGCTTCAGAACCCCCCGAGTTAGGGTTGACGACGGCGGCGGCAGCGAATATGTTCTGGATGAAAGGCTCGGTGTTTTAGGGTTTTCACGTCTCGGGGAATAAATAGGCGAAGGGGCGATGTCGGCGGACCCCCGAGGGGCCCAAACCACCAGGCGCGGCGGGGCCCAGCCGCGCCCCTGTGGTTTGGCCACCTCGTGGCCCTTCGTCTCTCCTTCGGACTCCGTGTACGTGCTGGAAAAATAGGGACTGGCCTTTTGTTTCGTGCAATTCCGAGAATATTTCCAGAAGTAACTTTCTGAAACCAAAAACAGCAGAAAACAGGGAACTGGCACTGTGGCATCTTGTTAATAGGTTAGTCCCAGAAAATGCATAAAAGTGATACGAAGTGTATATAAAACATGTAGCAAATGGTATAATATAAGCATGGAACAGCAGAAATTATGGATACGTTGGAGACGTATCAAGCATCCCCAAGCTTAGTTCTACTCGTCCTCGAGTAGGTAAAACGATAACAACAAATAATTTCTGAGGAGACATGCTTTCACACAATCTTGATCAATATATTGCAAGGCTCATGTCATGAATGAAGTGACTCAAAGCAATGATCTATAGTTTGCTAACAAATAGATAAAGAGTAAACAATGAATCATATAAGCAAAAACTTTTCATGAATAGTACTTTCAAGACAAGCATCAAAAAGTTTTGCATAAGAGGTAACTCATAAAGCAATAGATTCAAAGTAAAAGGCATTGAAGCAACACAAAGGATGATTAAGTTTCAGCATTGCTTTCAACTTGTAACATGTATATCTCATGGATAGTTGTCAACATAAAGCAATATAACAAGTGCAATAAGTAAATATGTAAGAATCAATGCACACAAAGTTGACACAAGTGTTTGCTTCTAAGATAGAAAGGAGTAGGTAAACTGACTCAACATAAAGTAAAAGATAGGCCCTTCGCAGAGGGAAGCAGGGATTAAATCATGTGCTAGAGCTTTTTAAGTTTTCGAAAGCATATAGAGAGCACAAAATAAGTATTTGAGAGGTGTTTGTTGTTGTCAACGAATGGTAGTGGGCACTCTAACCCCCTTGTCAACCAGACTTTCAAGAGCGGCTCCCATGAAGGACGTTATCTCTACCAGCAAGGTAGATCATCCCTCTTCTCTTTTGTTTACACATGTATTTTAGTTTCTTTATAGATGACACTCCTCCCAACCTTTTGCTTACACAAGCCATGGCTAACCGAATCCTCGGGTGCCTTCCAACATTCACATACCATGGAGGAGTGTCTATTGCAAATTAAGTTGCTTACTGATAAATCAGGGCAAAACATGTGAAGAGAATTATTAATGAAAGTTGTAATTAATTGGGGCTGGGCACCCCGTTGCCAGCTCTTTTTGCAAATTATTGGATAAGCGGATGTATATGCCACTAGTCCATTGGTGAAAGTCTGTCAGAAGTAAATGACAAGATTGAAAGATAAAACACCACATACTTCCTCATGAGCTATAAAACATTGACACAAATAAGGAGTAATAAAGTTTTGAATAGTTTAAAGGTAGCACATGAAATATTTACTTGGAATGGCAGGAAATACCACATAGTAGGTAGGTATGGTGGACACAAATGGCATGGGTTTTGGCTCAAGTTTTGGATGCACGAGAAGCATTCCCTCTCAGTACAGAGTTTAGGCTAGCAAGGTTGTTTGAAGCAAACACAAGTATAAACCGGTACAGCAAGAATCACATAAAAACATATTGCAAGTATTATAAGACTCTACACTGTCTTCCTTGTTGCTCAAACATTTTACCAGAAAATATCTAGACCTTAGAGAGAACAAATATGCATCCCAAGTCTCAACAAGCTCTACGGTAGTTCTCCACTACTAGGCTTTAACTACATGATGCAAGAGCTTAAACATGATCTACTTGAGAGCTCAAAACAATTGCAAAGCATCAAATCAAAACAAGACAATGATCTACAAGAATGCATATGTCTTTTCCAATACCAACTACTACATGTAGCATTTTCTTTCTTCCAAACAAACACCAATCAATTTATTTAAACATAAACTCTCCAAATGATAATATAATGCAGCAAGAGAGTATTTATAAACAAGTGCTAACAGCTCGAAGAGATGCATGAAAAACAGGAGCTAAAAGCACTGCAGTAGCTAGTTAAGAATACTCAACAAATATAAGTGAAGAACATGAGTATTCACATGAAAAAGCGGAGCGTGTCTCTCTCCCACACAAGGATTGCTAGGATCCGAATTTATTCAAACAAAAACAAAAATAAAAACACACAGACGCTCCAAGTAAAGCGCATAAGATGTGAAAGAATTAAAATATAGTTTCACTAGAGATGACCTGATAAGTTTGTTGATGAAGAAGGGGATGCCTTGGGCATCCCCAAGCTTAGACGCTTGAGTCTCTCTGAATATGGTTGGGATGAACCACGGGGGCATCCCCAAGCTTAGGCTTTTCACTCTTCTTGATCACATAATATCACCCTTCTCGCTTGATCCTTGAAAACTTCCTTCACACCAAACTCAAGACAGTTCTCATTAGAGGGTTAGTGCATAATCAAAAATTCTCATATTCTGTAATGATACAATCAATCCCAAAGCTTCTGGACATTAGCTACAGCCACCAATGCTTTGTGGAGCAAAGAAATCCACACAAACACAGTAAAAGAGCGAATGCAAAACAAAAGGCAGAATCTGTCAAAAACAGAACAGTCTGGAATGACGAATTTTTTCGAGGCACTTAAGTTGCTCAGATGGATCTGGCCTAAAATAATGAAAGTTGCGTACATATCTCAGGAATATGCGTGATTTTTTCAGAATTTTTGAATTTTCTACAGGGAGATAAGCTCAAATCCGTGACAGCTAAAAATCTGTCACTGCGCAGAAATCCAAATCTTGCATCAACTTTCAATATAGAACTTTACTTGGCACAACATTGCGATAAAATAAAGATACAAAGGAGTTGCTACAGAAGTAACAAAACTCCTTGACTCAAAGAAAACAAAAATAACAGCAAATAAAAACGATGGGTTGTCTCCCATAAGCGCTTTTCTTTAACGCCTTTCAGCTAGGCGCAGAAAGTGAAAATCAAGTGTTGTCAAGAGAAGAAGCATCAACATCATAACTTGCTCTAACAATAGAGTCAAAAGGTAACTTCATTCTCTTCCTAGGGAAGTGTTCCATACCTTTCTTGAGAGGAAATTGGTACCTTATATTACCTTCTTTCATATCAATGATGGCACCAACAGTTCGAAGAAAAGGTCTTCCCAAAACAATAGGACAAGATGCATTGCATTCAATATCCATAACAATAAAATCAACGGGGACAAGGTTATTGTTTACTGTAATAAAAACATCATTAACTCGCCCCAAAGGTTTCTTCATAGCATTATCAGCGAGAAAAACATCCAAATAACAATGTTCCAAAGGTGGCAAATCAAGAATATCATAAAGCTTCTTGGGCAAAACGAAATACTTGCACCAAGATCACACAAGGCATTGCAATCAAAATCATTCACCTTTACCTTAATGATGGGTTCCCAACCATCTTCTAATTTCCTAGGAATAGAAGCTTTAAGTTTCAACTTCTCCTCCCTAGCTTGCAAAAGAGCATTTGTAATATGCTTTGTAAAAGCCAAATTAATAGTGCTAGCATTGGGACTTCTAGCTAATTTTTGCAAGAACATAATAACTTCAGAGATGTTACAATCATCAAAATCAAAATCATTATTGTCAATGGTGGTGGAACCATTGTCTCCAATAGTTTGAAAAATTTCAGCACTTTTATCAGAAAAAGTTTCAGCAGTTTTAGGCAATTTCAAACGCTTTGCAGAAGTAGTAGAGACATTACCAACACCAATAACATTACCATCAATAGTAGGAGGTTACTAGCATGTAAACATTAGCATTACTAGTGGTGGTGATAGTACAAACTCTAACTATACTATTCTCTTTTTCAAGTTCTTCCTCTTTTTCCCACCTAGCATGCAATTCAGCCAACATCCTAATATTATTATCAATTCGAACTTGGATGGCATTTGCTGTAGCAAATGACTTAATATCTTTAACTTCATTAGGCATAACTTTCAGTTTTAGAATTTCAACATCATGAGCAAGACTATCAACTTTAGAACAAGATCATCAATTTTTTCAAACTTTTCCTCAACAGTTTTATTGAAAGCTTTTTGTGTGCTAATAAATTCTTTAAGCATAGCTTCAAGATCAGAGGACACACTTCTATTGTTGCTGTAGGAATTACCATAAGAATTGCCATAACCATTTGAAGGATAAGGCTTATATTGTTGCTACCAAAATTATTCCTATAAGCATTGTTGTTGAAGTTGTTGTTTTTAATGAAGTTTACATCAACATGCTCTTCTTGAGCAACCAATGAAGCTAAAGGAACATTATTAGGATCAACATGAGATCTACCATTCACAAGCATAGACATAATAGCATCAATCTTATCACTCAAAGAGGAGGTTTCTTCAACAGAATTTACCTTCTTACCTTGAGGAGCTCTTTCGGTGTGCCATTCGGAATAGTTGATCATCATATCATCAAGTAGCTTTGTTGCTGCACCTAAAGTGATGGACATAAAGGTTCCTCCAGAGGCTGAATCCAATAAGTTCCTTGAGGAAAAATTTAATCCTGCATAAAAGGTTTGGATGATCATCCAAGTAGTCAGTCCATGAGTGGGACAATTCTTCACCAAAGATTTCATTCTTTCCCAAGCTTGAGCAACATGTTCATTATCAAGTTGTTTAAAATTCATAATGCTACTTCTCAAGGATATAATCTTAGCAGGAGGATAATATTTCCCTATGAAAGCATCTTTGCATTTTGTCCAAGAATAATACTATTTCTAGGCAAAGAAAGCAACCATTCTTTAGCTCTTCCTCTCAAGGAGAAAGGAAAAAGTTTCAGTTTTATAATATCCCCATCCATATCCTTATACTTTTGCATTTCACAAAGTTCAACAAAGTTATTAAGATGGGCAGCAGCATCATCAGTACTAACACCAGAAAATTGCTCTTTCATAACAAGATTTAATAGAGCAGGTTTAATTTCATAAAATTCTGCTGTAGAAGCAGGTGGAGCAATAGGAGTGCATATGAAATCATTGTTGTTTGTGCTAGTGAAGTCACACAACTTAGTGTTCTCAGGAGTACTCATTTTGAAAAACAAAATCAAACTGAATTAAACAAGTAACTAATTTTTTTGTGTTTTTGATAAAGAGAGCAAACAAGACTAAATAAAAATAAACTAAGCAAGACAAATAACAAAGTAAAGAGATTGGGTGTGAGAGACTCCCCTTGCAGAAGCAATTCGGTTTTCCCCGGCAACGGCGCCAGAAAACGTGTTGTGCGCTAGTTGACGAGGGAATATCTCCCCGGCAACAGAAACAATGCTTGTACGTCACACGTCAGTTGGGAACCCCAAGAGGAAGGTATGATGAGTGCAGCAGCAAGTTTTCCCTCAGTATGAAACCAAGGTTTAATCGAACCAGTAGGAAAACGAGGTTTGCTTCGAAGGTGTTGGTGAAGGAGTGTAGTGCGGCGCAACACCAGGGATTCCGGTGCCAACGTGGAACCTGCACAACACAATCAAATTACTTTGCCCCAACTTAACAGTGAGGTTGTCAATCTCACCGGCTTGCTGAAAACAAAGGGTTAAACGTATCGAATGGAAGATGATGTTTGTTTGCATAAAACAGTAGAGAACAATGATTGCAGTAGATTGTATTTCAGATGTAAAAGAATGGACCGGGGTCCACAGTTCACTAGTGGTGTCTCTCCAATAAGATAACTAACATGCTGGGTAAACAAATTACAGCTGGGCAATTGACAATTGATAAGTGCATATAACATGCATGTGTGAGCTGTGGTGTCTACTATGAGATTCATTTGGGCATTACGACAAAGTACATAGACCGCTATCCAGCATGCATCTATGCCTAAATAGTCCACTTTCCGGTTAACATCCGTACCCCTTCCAGTATTAAGTTGCAAGCAACAGACAATTGCATTAAGTAATGTGCGTAATGTAAACAATACATTCATCCTTGAATAAAGCATTGCTGTTTTACCCCTAGTGGCAACAACACATCTACAACCTTAGAACTTGCTGTCACTATCCCAGGTTAAATAGAGGTTGAACCCAACTATCATGCATAAATACCCCCTCTTGGAGTTACAAGTATTCACTTGGCCAAGGCTTCAACAAGTAACGGAGAGCATGCAAGATCACAAATGACATAGACATGATAATATAATATTCAGCTCCACATAGGTATCAATATAAGTCAGATCCCAGCAAACACAACATGTAGCATTACAATAAGATGATCTTGATCATGATAGGCAGCTCACAAGATCTAAACATGATGGCACAAGTGGAGAAGACAACCATCTAGCTACTGCTATGGACCCATAGTCCAAGGATGAACTACTCACGCATCACTCCGGAGGCGGGCATGGCGATGTAGAGCCCTCCGGTGATGATTCCCCTCTCCGGCAGGGTGCCGGGAAGAGCTTCAGAACCCCCCGAGTTAGGGTTGACGACGGCGGCGGCAGCGAATATGTTCTGGATGAAAGGCTCGGTGTTTTAGGGTTTTCACGTCTCGGGGAATAAATAGGCGAAGGGGCGATGTCGGCGGACCCCCGAGGGGCCCAAACCACAGGCGGCGCGGTGGGCCCCTGCCGCGCCGCCTGTGGTTTGGCCACCTCGTGGCTCCTTCGTCTCTCCTTCGGACTCCGTGTACGTGCTGGAAAAATAGGGACTTGGCCTTTTGTTTCGTGCAATTCCGAGAATATTTCCAGAAGTAACTTTCTGAAACCAAAAACAGCAGAAAACAGGGAACTGGCACTGTGGCATCTTGTTAATAGGTTAGTCCCAGAAAATGCATAAAAGTGATATGAAGTGTATATAAAACATGTAGCAAATGGTATAATATAAGCATGGAACAGCAGAAATTATGGATACGTTGGAGACGTATCAAATTCCCTTCTCGATAGGGCAACATGGGGCGCGGAGCAGCCAAGGTAAGCCGGGGGTGGGGCCCCCGAAGGGGCCGCCCCGCCCACTCAGAAACCCGTCGGCACCGAGGATGATGACCCCGGCGACCACTCGGCGGAGGGAGAAGACGAGTACCCTGATGCCTGGGACACCGCATGCCTGCACGGAGGAGCCTTTTCCCTCACCTCTCATGGGGAGGTAAAACGCTTCACCCGTGATGTATGCGCCGTGATCCCGGGATATGAAGCCCAAAGCAAGTTAAGGTGGTCACACGTACCCATCACCTTCGACCAAGATGACCATCCACTCAACTGCGCGGGAGCGGGAACTCTGCCTATGGTAGTGTCCCCGATCATCAACAACATAACCGTGTCCCGGATGCTGGTGGATGGAGGCTCGAGTATCAACCTCATCTCGGCCGCGCTGATGGAAAAGCTGCAGATTTCAGAGACACAACTGCCCAACATCGGCATTCCAAGGAGTAAGCGCGGGGGTTGTTCAGCCTCTGGGCAAGCTGATGCTGCCGGCCACCTTCAGGCCCAAGGAAAAATACCGCACCGAGAATATAATGTTCGTGTCAGACATCCCGCTTCCTTACAACGGCCTCTTGGGTCGACTGGTGTTGGCGAAGTTCATGGCCGTCACTCATCACGCCTACAACGCCATCAAGATACCAACCACCTGGGGAGTGCTGACGGTAAAGGTGGACACCAAGGATGCGGTGGCCTGTGTTAAACAAACGTTCCAGGCCCTGGCGGCGGCGACTCCCGGGGGGAGAGGCCTGGAAGAAGCCGGGGAGCCGACCCCAGCCTTATCCCCTAAAAAGGCCAAGACTGCGGGAACGCAGATCCCTGAAGAGGAGGCGGCCTGAAACGGCCACAAAGAAACGAACCCCCAAGGAGGGCACGGAACGGCGCGCACGAGCGGGTGTTCCGGGCACTCCACAGCGGGTGGTCGGGATGAGGGAAGGCGGGGCGCACGGGCCACGTGACCCGTGCGCCCCAGGTACCCCCATTCCATCAGCCCTACAGGGATAGGGTTGGATTGTCGGCAAGATCGAAGACGTCGTGCCAACCCAGAACTCAGGGGCTGAGAACCGTCCCCCGCGACAAGCGTTATCACGATGAGCCTGATTATAATCCGCTAGATCAGTGGACGTTCCCGGACCCCCTCT